>JAOTRH010472637.1:0-26649 GCA_034768845.1 Heliamphora exappendiculata | reverse complement strand
ACCCACCACCCCTATGATCACCGGCGACCACCCTGGAACAAACTAAAAGACTGCAACATCCGTAACCGTGGCTACCACAAACGACCTTTTATTTTCATAATCTAATCTATATGATCACTACTATACATGATATTATTTTTTGATCAACAACTTTCGCTACCCTTTCGACGGCTTAACTCTGCTAGTGAACGGTCTTGATCGTTGAAATCCTTCTCCGGTGAACCTGAACCTGAATAAAACATTTACTGTCACTTTTATTTAATTATTGTTATTTTTGTTATCTGTAAGAACGCCGTTATCATCGTACATGCTATCATAAACGTTCATTATTCTATTAACAACATAAAGCCGCTAATAAACGGTTTCGATCACAGAAAATTACTCTAGTGAATTCAAAATGTAAAATTATTCTTTATATAAAAAAAGAAAAGAAAAGGAAAGAAACGAAGAAGAAGAAGAAGAAGAAGAAGAAGAAGAAGCTGTTGTCAAATTTGTGGATATAATAATAATAATAATAATTGTTAAATAATTAGTTTAAATAAGATAATTAGATTTTATACAAGAATATAATATAAAAATATTTTCTTAAATAAATTAAATTATTAAATTATAAAGTTAAATATTTTATGAAAAAAAAATTATCTTTGTATTTTATTTGAGTTAAATATATAAAATAAAAACAAAATTATGAGATTTAAAAAAAATTGATAAAACAATAATTAAAGTTTATTTTTCTGTGTAGATCGAATAGGGCACGTTTAAGGCACAAATTAATCTGCATATTTAAGAAGAGTAATTTGATATCTGAATTAATTTCTATTTTTTATTGATATTCGGTATGAAATATTGGAATGAACGAATTGATTACAGAATTGACAGAATTATGGGAACGTTTGTTGGAATAGCTTCCTGGCCGCTGGGGACGTTAAACGTACTAGCGAGGTGATGTAATAAAGGTAGAGCCATGGCCAGATGGCTAAGGAATAATCATGTCCAACATATGTTATTGTAGGGTCGATCCCTACTATGTGCTGGTCGACTGTTAGAACTCATTCCCAAATAGTGAAATTGTTAGTAATTCAGATATCTATGATTTCACACTAGTTTTGCTAACAGACGTTGCATCTTAATATTTTAGGTCACGCATAGTAAAGTTGAAATTACTGGAAGTCACCATATTTTCCTTGTACATGCTTTGTAAAATGTACTATGAAGGGTTTTGTAAACAAACTGTGTGTGTACATATGTAGCAGCTCTAGGAGTTGTTTGATAAATAAAAATTGTTCTTTTAACAATGAATGTCTCTTTTGTTTATAATCGATAAAAGTTATGCTTGAATTAAAATGTGAAAGTAAAAGAAAGAGGCCTCGGATGGGTTTGACTCTTGGGCCGACACAGACGTCATATATGAAAATGAGTCATAACAGAAGTGGTATCAGAGCAAAAGTTCAATTTAAAAAAAAAAACCCTAGAGCTTAGGATGCATTGTATCATTTCATGATATTTCATGCACTATAGTAACATGCATATAGTAGATTCAATTAATAATAAAATATTTTTGTGTATTATAGAATGGAACCTGTTGAGAGCCAGGATACATATGGAGGTTACCGGTTGGTTCCGGCACTTAACATTCGAACCGGAGAGCCGTTAAGAGCCGAACCTTTAAATCCCGAACCATATGCTTACTTTTTCGAAGATGGAGCGGATCGATATACCTACCAAAAAATTGTCAAAGTAGAAGATGAAAAACCATTTTACACTAGACCTATGAAGAAGGTAGAAGATGAAAAATCATTTTACACTAGACCTATGAAGAAGGCTGTAGTACGATATTGTCTCAGAACTAAAATGGGAATGCTAGGAAGATGCCTAGTTAATATGGATAACGATCGATATTATCAAGCCTTAGTAGATAGAGTTGCAGCCCAGGGACATGGAAACAGATGGCCTCCAGAATTTGCTCCCAAACCCGTGAATCTTCCGATGGTTGCTCCCGAACCTTCATCACCTTGGCATCAATTAGGTTCTACACGAAATCTTATCCTCATAAGTTCCGATGTAGATGAAGACCCTAATGAGCCTAATTACTGGGTAGCGGTTCAGAATCAACGATAAATGGGCCTAACATCGATTAGATTAGAGTTCAAAATGGGAAAGGATATGAGGAAAGTTTAAGAGTCGATTAGATTAGAGTTCGAAATGGGAAAGGATAGGAGGAAAGTTTAAGAGTTGTAAAATAGTACGATGTTTTGGAATGTAAAATAGTTTTAAGTATGGTGGGAATAGTACTCTACTTTTGATCATATATACATAAACGTCACCTTGTAAAAAGTTTTGTATATAAATAAAAGTTTTGTTATATTTCTCTGCCTTTCTCTATCACTTTTAGTTGCTGTCACGTAATGTTTGTTGTATAGATCTAATAGTAGAATAATTTTGTTGTAATATAGATTCGTAATTATGGTAAAAACTCGGAGGACAACGTGTAATGAAAATTTAGATGAATTCATGACGAGAGTCAACGATCAGTTGGAGATGCGAAGAATGATCTATGGATTAGCACAAAATCAACCTCAAAACTTGAATCCTTAAAACCCAGTCCCTAATGATCCACCTGTAAATGCACCGAAAAATCCAAACGTTGATAGGCCTTACAACCAGTTCGAGGGGTCAAATATTAGAGAATTCTTAAAGATGAAGCCGCCATCTTATCAAAGAGGTCTAGATCCTGTGAAGGCTAATGAGTGGCTAGCTGCTATGGAAAAGATTTTCGAAGTAGTACCAAGTTCAGAAACTCAAAAAGTGAACTTCGCAACATATCAGTTGGAAAGAGAAGCCCGACGATGGTGGAACCTGAAGAGACAAAGTGAATCTGGTATGGAATGGGAACGATTCTTGATTTGTTTCTGAGAGAAGTATTTTCCCCAATCGATACGAGATGCGAAATGCATGAATTTTAACAACTAAAGCAAAAAGGAGGGATGACCGTATCTGAATATGAAGCAGAATTTGCAAATCTGGCAGAGTAAGCTCCGCATATGATCCACACGGAGCATATGAAGGCACAAAAGTTTAAGGATGGATTAAGGCCTGAAATACGAAAGATGATTAGGCCTTTGCGGTTGTCGAGTTATGCAGATGCTGTAGATCGAGCGATGTTGGTGGAACAGGAAGTTAATGAAAGCAAGAAGTTCTTCGAGAATCGAAAACGACCAGCAATGGAAACGAGAAGTCTAAGAAGGGGGAATCAGAAAAAGCAAAATTTAGAAACAACACCAGAAAGGGATCAGAAACCTATTTGTACAGCTTGTGGGAAAGAGCATTTCAGAGCTTGTTGGCAAACGACGAATAGATGTTTCAATTGTGGTGTAGTGGGACATATTCAGAGGAGATGTCCAAGACTTTTAGCAAACAATGCTAAGAATGGAAATTCGACCTAGACTCCAGGAATGGGAGGTGCAAGGAGACCACCTGGAATACAAGAGAATAGTAATAATCAGAGGCAAGGTCAAATGTTCGCGCTGGTTCCTGGTGATCCTCAAAACACGGATGAAGTCGTTGCAGGTAACTTATTCATCTGTTCCTTACCTGCTTATGTATTATTTGATTCTGGTTCCACTCAATCTTTCATATCTTCTGAGTTTGCTAAAAAAATGTCAAGAACTCCGGAACCCTTAGGGTATGAATTACTAATATCCCAACCTTTAAGCCGGGGAGTAGTTTGCTCAGTGGTGTATAAGGATTGTGAAGTAATTCTTAACTATGTGAAGTTGTCGGTTAATCTAATTCCTATTAGGACGGGACATTTTGACGCTATTCTGGGTATGGACTGGCTTGCATCTCACCATGCTAATATAAATTGTGCTACCAAATGTGTTAATTTTTATACCCCATAAGAGGGGTTTCATTTTAAGGGGTTAAGGGTTTCTTCGCCTTCTCTTTTTATATCGATGACTCGAGTTCGTAAACTGATTCAAAAAGGGTGTCAAGAATATCTTTGCTGCACACCTAAAAGTCCAGGTTTGTCCGAAATCCTGGTGATTTGCGAATTCCCTGAAGTTTTTCTTGAAGACTTACCTGGTATGCCTGTAGATCGAGAAATCGAATTTTCTATCGATGTTATTCCTGGAACCCAACCCATTTCCAAGACCCCGTATCGCATGGCTCCACCAAAATTGAAAGAACTGAAGACACAATTACAAGAGTTGCTAGAAAAAAGTTTCATTCGGCCCAGTATGTCTCCGTGGGGAGCTCCGGTGTTGTTAAGAAAGATGGAACTATGAGGTTATGTATTGATTATTTGGAGTTAAACAAAGTTACTATTAAGAATAGATATCCCTTACCACAAATCGATGATTTATTTGATCAATTGCAAGGGGCGAGTGTTTTCTCTAAAATTGATCTTCGGTCCGGTTATCATCAGTTAAAGGTGAAGAAAGAAGATATCGAGACGACAGCATTTAGGCCGCGTTATGGACATTATGAATTTTTTGTTATGCCTTTCGGAGTGAAGAACACACCTGCTGCTTTTATGGATCTAATGAATCGGGTTTTCAAGGAATTTCTAGATGAATTTGTGATTGTGTTCATTGATGATATTCTAGTATATTCTAAATGCAAAAAAGATCATGTGAATCATTTACGAAAGGTAAAAAATGTACTAAGACGTATTCAAATGTTTTTTTAATAAACTTTATTAAATCAAATTTCTAAATAAGATAATTAAAATGAAACTCTACTAGTCAACTTATGAATCAATTTTATCTATTTGTATACTGTCATAATCTCTTAATATATGACGGTATATTTGTTAGAGATTTTAATCATCAATCTCCGAACGTAAACGTAAACAAAAATTTATGCAAAAAGTTGAAAAAATAATTAACATGGACGAGTTACGTGGTTCGACATATCAACATACATCCACGGGGTGCGACCCAGTTTTCGTTGATTGTTGCGAGGGTAAACTCATGAGTTGAGTGTTGATCACTTTGGTGCGTGGTGGGACTTGCTCGTAAGTTGTGGTAACTACTTGAGTTGGTGTCGGCTTTAGTTAGTTGCTGGTTGTATTTTCGTATTATCATGGTTTTGTCCCAGTGCGATTGAGGCGTGGATAATTGGTTGGTCATCGTAAGGGACTTTCCTTGTGGAGTAATACTACCGGGAGGTGAGTTGTATTACTAAAGACCTTGTGATTTGATGCGATATGGTGTTTGAGACCCCTCAGAGACCATCTGTTATGATTGAGTTATGGGATGGTGATAATACCTCTTTGATAAAATTCATGTGTATACGGTTTGGGCGTGTTGAGGATGATGTACGTTATGAGTCATGCTATGTCTTGAGTTGTATATTCGGAAATATGGTATGAACGGGAATATAGTGGATGAGAGCGTAATAATAATTGGCCTAACGTATTTCAAAATTTCTGGACATAACTGATTTTGGGGGTATCCCTTGCCCCATGGGGTGTTGTTGGTAGTTATAGTAATACCGGATAGCTTTGAAAGTCATGTTCCGTATGGAGATTCGAGAGTTGAGTTATGAGTCCGTAAACTCAGAGATGTGCTCGGTCGATTAACCATGGAGTCGCATATGTGTTGGAATTTGTATTGGTTTTGGTTACGATTTTAGCATGCGATGAGTATAGATCCTTTGAAAATTTCATGAGAGTAAAGGCTTGTAGTTTTGAATCGTTGTCCTTATGGTTATGAGATTGTGTTCGAGAACCGCGTTGGGTGAGCACATGGGTGTGTCTGGACGAAGTTGAGATGTGAGTAGTTTCAGATCTTTTACGAGATGACACAATCGCTTTAGTGTCTCCCTTGTAAGTACTAAGCATTCGAGATTTGGGAAACTCGTGAAGGGGGGTTGATGGTGTGGTTGGCTCAGTGCTTAGATGGTGTATTATGAGTGTGACGTCTCTTAAAGAGATGGAGGTTGTCTTTGTTTGAATCTGGGGGTAGATGTGGTTATGTTGTTTTACCATTGGGAGTGAAATGTGGAGTAGTAAAGTTCAACAATGTACCTTAATAGTTTGAGTGGCCTAAGGTTGGCCGGCGAAAATTGTGGACCGAAAATGTATGTAGTCATTTTGATGCTCAGACAGTAGAAGTGTGGATGATGTTTGTATAATCGTGGGAGTCATGTGTAACTTTGGGTGAGAAGTTTCATTTATGGCCTTATTCGATTAAGCGCCTTACGCTTTCTTTGTGGGTTTGCCTAAGCAGTGAGCTCAAGACTGTAACGTGATTGTTGTTTACCTGTTGGGAGTTAGAATAGTGTGGCGCAACCTTGTGAGGTGAGGCCTTAGTGTAATGGGAGTGTTTAGTGTTGTGCCTCTATGTATACTTGGTAATGAACTTATAATTCTACGAGACGCGTTGTGTGGAGCATACGAAAGTTAATGGTATTTAAGGTGTATAAACATGGTCTGAACTTGAGAACTAAGTGGGACGAGTGGTATAATTAATGTGATTGAGGCCGACAACATGTATAGTAGTAGTTGATGTCAACTTAAGGATATATGGATAGTGTTCTCCTCAACCAAGTATTTAATGGGCACCTAGAATGTGATGGTGTTGAGTGAGAGCTTCTGATTGTCCTTTTCTTTTCTCTTAGCCGAGAGAGAGCTACCTTGTGGACGGTTATCATGTGTGAATTGTTTTAACCTTGTTGGATGTGAACGTCGGGACCTTTGATTGATTCTTGATTTAGATATTTTTTGATAAGGTAAAAATCTCCATGGATCTTGTACTACTGTGATCGGGTGATTGTAGGATTGATTCCTCGTAATTTTTTGGGAAAGGTTTGTTCACTTTACTCCGTGAGTATGAGTGTTCGGGTTGTGTTCCCTGAGTTATCAGATTGGTAGACTTAGAACGCCTGTCCTTTTTCTAACGGAGGAGTTAGTGCTGAGATGTAGGACCTACGTCTGTAGAGATTAGTCGAATGTTGTTTTACAGATATATATTGTATGTTCTGACTTGTATGTGAATGTTGGCATCCTTAGCTCTTGCCAGAGTGAGATCCTGGTTGAAGTCTTTGTAACCGAGTTGTTCACATGGTGAGTTTTTTATAGACCTTTTATGAGCTTTGAGTGGACGATCGACAGACAGCTTTTTAAAAAGCGCAAGTGAAGTTTTTTTTTTGTCATTTTCTCTCATCCCTCTTTCTCTCTAAGCTTGGGAATAAACCCTAAGAACCTCTTGGGGCTCTCTTGAGCTCCCTTAGACCTTCAATGGTAGATCTCTCATGCTCCCCTCTTGATCTTGTGCCATTGGAAGGTTGACATACGCGCTGGAAACTCTATTCTCACCGAGTAGTTGGTGATTTTCGTGGTTGAAGCTACTTAGAGATTGCTTCTCGAGGATTCCTCATCGAAAGGTAGGATTTAAGACTAACTTTATTCATTGCATGAATATGGGATGTATACCTTGTCATATTTACTTAAAAGCATGAAAATAAATGATTTTGAAAACCCTAGGATGGATTGTGATGTTAAAGTATGATAGTTTATAGATTTAAGCATGATTTGTGTTAAATTTATTTTGTTTTTGTTGTTAAAAATGCTTTAATTTGAAATATGAGGAGTCAGGGTTTTGGTTGAGTTAAACCTTGAACAAATTGGGGCCTTTTGAAGTGGTGAACTCAAATGGTTAAATTGACTTGATTTTTGATAAATTAGAGGTTGCGTTAATCTATTTGTGTATAAAATTGGTGAACTTTGAGAAAATGTGAAAATCATGAAATGGTGGGTTGAAAATTTTGAACAAATCATATGAGTTTGGTGAAATGCGAAAATCACGTAATGATTGATTTGGGGTTTTGATTAATTAAACTCGAATGTAAAGTTAATGAGAACAAAGCGTGTGTTTAAATGGCTTACAAAAAAACCATGGGCTCATGCAACTATTTTGTTACTATCGCAGTTCATCAGGGTATTTTGTTATTATCGCAATTCATCAAACACTGGCAACAGGGATTCTGTTTCTCAACTTCCACGAGCTCGTGCAAGTAACACAGACAGGCGGTGCACAAGGCGGTGGCCCTAGCTTTACTCTAAGATATGTCCAAATGTTTTCTCAATAAACTTTATTAAATCAAATTTCTAAATAAGATAAATAAAATGAAAAACTACTAGTCAATTTATAAATCAATTTAATCTATTTTTATATTGTCATAATCACTTAATATATGACATCATATTTATTGAAATTTTAACCACCAATCCCCGAACACAAACGCAAATAAAAATTTATGCAAAAAATAGAAAAAATAATTAACATGGATGAGTTACGTGGTTCGACATATCAGCATACATTCACGAGTGAGATAGTAAATATTCCACCGCGTCATATGTAAAAGAACACAAGCATTCCCTACTCTCCACCAATTAGTCTTTCAAATTGCTCTCACAATTTTTCTCTTTACTCTAGAGATCTCACTAGTGTCCTATTTATAAGCACATATAGGAACCTTAAATGCTCATAAGTCCATATAATATTAAACCCTATACAAATTGAATTCCTAATGGGCTTGTAGCCTCACCCTAATCCAATTACATATAGAACAAATAAAATAATAAATGAATTTTGTAGAATACATAGCACCTAGCCTAACAATTCCCACTTTGGCATGAATTTTGCAAACCACATTAAAGATAACCAGTGTTGATGTTGATTCTATCTTCGTCGTCGAACTGTTACATTCAAACAGTATGACCCGCACCTTTACACAACCTAGGGTGCCCCACAAAGCTCACTACTTTATAAAAGAACGTGGCTCTATCTCTCATCCTTTGTGCACAAAATTAGAGAGATCACCACCACTAATTAAATCAATAACAAAAGAAACTCACTTCTGTTGAGGTGTACACCTTTTCATCACGTCTGTCATATTAGTTTCGATGCTCCGAAATTTCTTGTGAATATCTAACAACTCGTGTGTACACCTTAAACCATTTGTTTTGCTAACCTGCGCATTAGTACGACCTTGTCCCTTGCGTGTACTCCTATGCCTATTGTTGGAGGCAAACTACTAAGGTCATTGATTTGAATATGATTTTTTAATAAAAATTTATTGGACAGGAAATTGTCGAAACATACTTCAGATTAAAATTTTTAGATATCGAACGATCAAAATAAAATTCGTACTCCCAAAGTTAGATTCGGGATTATACTTTTCGAAATATGGTAGATTAATTTCGATTACTGCAACAACTACGAATATAAATCCTTCGAGTTGAAGCCCCGATCAAGTCTTCTACTGTATTCTCGATGCGAGTCACGAACGTAAAGTGGGTTACGATTCTTCAAAAACTTAAACTTGCTAAACTAATCACAATAGGGAATACGTGGAAACTCTAATCTTGAAAGACGACTCATAATTTGTGTTTAGTATAACTGTATATATAAATAGGGTTATAACAGGGACCTGTGGAGTAAATATAATTTGGGCTTCTAATATAATTATGAAAATTCGCCTGCCCCTTTGTCAATTTCATAAAAATATAAATTATAATTCATACAACTAAAGAATTATAATTGCACTTCCAGCCATATTCTGATCAAAATCGATTATTCGAGCTCCTGTTATTAAATACTTAACTCTTCTCCCCTCGTTAAGATTTTTGATACCGGCCAATTAAATTTAATTACTGACAATTTAATTTAATCGGCTTCTTAAAATTTCTTAAACCCTTCCGTTTAGCTTATTTACCGGCCGAATAATTAAATCCACCGGCAAGGTTTGGCCCGGTCAAAACTTATAAGTTTCCTTAAGTGGATATCGTCAATCTCGAACAATCGGGACGTAGATTCTATCAATATTTAATATTTACCATATAATTGTTGGTGTCCACCTCATTTGGGGTGACACAATTATATTACGACTCTAATATAATTAAATTAGTATTAAGATTTTATTAGAAATAAAATTAAGAAAAAGAAAAAAAAAGTTGCCTAGTGTTTTTAGAATTCCTATTCTGTTAGGTATGCCTTTCAATTGGGGTGGCACAATCTTATTAGGTATAAGTTTAGACACCTTTTTTTTTGAGGATTCTAATCAAATTTGGCAATAATCATAGGAGGATTGTCACTATAAATACACCAAAGGCCTTTTGGTGAGTAATCATTCAAAAACAAAACCTCTCAAGGAAATCAAATTGGAGAAATAATCAATTCTCCAACAGTGCGCAATAGTGAGCATGAGAGAAGAATTTGGTGAGGAGAAGAAACCGCCCATGTTTGTGCATAGATCGGATGTCAAACGAAGCCCGATTGTCATGAGATTTTAGGAGCGGCACTTGATTCTTGTTAACCAACAGTTTCGATTGTCAACCGGTGATATCTAAACTTGATTTTATTTTTCAGTCGGAATCCATCTTACGGTGACGCGTATTCAATATTTTGTTATTCCAAAAATATTATTCTTGATGTTGTCATCCTCTGGGTATACTTAGAGAGTTAATTCTATAAGATCATTATTTTGATATAGTGAAGATTTTGAATCGGACTTTGACCCCGTAATTTTTTTCCCTTAGGGATTTTTACGTAAAAATCAGCGTCTTGCAGTTTTGGTTGATTTTTTTATTCTACTATTATTGATCTTATTTAATTAAGCACAAAAGGAAAAAAAAATATTTATTCCGCTGCAGGCTATTTTATTTAGATGTTTTTTAACTGTGGTATCAGAGTTTAGTTCAGATACAGTCCAGATAAACTTAGTTTTTGTGCTTGAATAAATGGAGAAAGCATATGATACTATGATTAAACTGAATTCATCAAAGTATTCGATATAAAAATCGTAGATGAAAGACGTCATTTACACTAAGAACTTATATATGCCGGTTGAAGGTGACAGCAAGAAGCTGACAAAAACTACCGATGATGAGTGGACAGTTATGAACAGGAAAACAGTGGCTCAAATTCGTACTTGGGTGAATCAGAGTATTTTTTACCACGTGGCTCAAGAAATTAATGCTCATATATTGTGGAAGAAATTAGAGTCAATGTACAAGAGGAAGACTGCCAAGAATAAAGCATATTTGATCAGACGATTGGTGAGTTTGAAATATAAAGACAGCCGGAGTGTAGCCGAACATCTCGGTGACTTTTAATAGTTGATCAATCAGTTGACTACTATAAAGATGGTTCTGGATGATGAGTTAAAGGCCTTACTTCTATTGAGTTCCTTACCAGACAGTTGGGAGACACTAGTTGTGACTATCAGTAACTCAGCACCGAACAACGAAGTCATCATTGATATGGTGAAGGACAGTATGTTTAACGAGGAGGCGAGACGAAAGGAGCAGGAAAGCACAGCCGAGTCAAATGCCTTGGTCACAGACAAAAGGGGGAGGAGTACAAATAGAAAATCTTCCAACAACGACAGACCAAGAAGCAAGTCAAGAGAAAAATTTCAGTCCAGGAAAGAGATTAAGTGTTTCTATTGCGACAAAACATGGCACATAAAAAAAGAAATGCAAAAAATTGAAAAGAGATTAAAAAAAAAGGGAAAGTTTGACGACTAGAAACATTAGACGAATACAGCTGCAACAGCTTTAGATGAAGGCGAAACCATCATTGCTTGTGATGACGGGCACGCTGGGATCACTAGATAGGATTCCAGTTAGGTGATTGACTCGGGTGCCTCTTTCTATGTCACCGTACATAAGGAATACTTCATGACTTATACAGCCGGTGATTTTGGTCATGTCAAAAGGGGTAATGAAGGTATATCTGACCTAGTGAAAATGGGAGATATCAGCCTAGAGACCACTACAGGCTGTAGATTAGTACTTAAAGACGTTAGACACGTGCCAGAGATCAAGTTTAATCTCATATCCACCGGTCAGTTAAATGATGAAAGCTACAAGAACCACTTTGAGGATGGAAAGTGGAAACTTCGCAAATGGTCCTTAATTGTTGCAAAGGGAAAGAAGACATCCAGTCTCTACACCTTGGAGGCAAAGCTTAGCAAAGAGTGATCAACACAGTTGAGCAGGACGCCACCACCGAGCTATGGCACAAGCGGCTCGGACACATGAGTGAGAAGGGCATGCGAGTTCTAGCTAGGAGAGAGCTTCTACCTGAGGTAACGGGTACTTATTTCAAAACTTGCATCTATTACTTAGCTGGCAAACAACACAAAATCTCGTACAATAGAGTCCTTATATCTAGAAAGTCAAATATCCTAGACTTAGTACATTTTGATGTTTGTGGTTCTATGAATATTACTACTATGGGTGGTACTAGATATTTTGTGACATTTATTGATGACCACTCACGGAAGGTTTGGACATATGCTTTAAGAACTGAAGACTATGTGCTAGATGTGTTCAAGCAGTTTCAGGCTAGTGTGGAAAGACAGACAGAAAGATCGTTGAAGTGCATCTGGACTGACAATGGTGGTGAGTACCGAGGATTATTCCAACAGTACTCTCAGGTTAAGGGCCATCAGGCATGAGATGATCATTCCTAAAATACCAAGACAGAATGGGCTGGCAGAAAGGATGAACAGGACAATCATAGAAAAAGTCAGATGTATGTTATCACATGCAAAATTACTAAAAACTTTCAGGGGTGAGGCAATGAGAATAGCAGTTTATCTGATAAATTTATCTCCATCAGCTCCACTTGAGGGTGATGTGCCAGACAGAGTATAGACAAGAAAAGAGATCTCCTATAAGCACTTGAAGGTATTTTGGTGCAGAGCATTTGTTCACATTCCTAGAGATGAAAAGTCAAAGCTCAATGAGAAATCAAAACAGTGTATCTTTCTGGGATACAACTGAGAAGAAATTGGGTACAAATTTTAGGATCATGCTGACAAGAAGATCATCAGAAGCACAGACGTCGTCTTCTTTGAAGATGAAGCCATAGAAGACATGAACAAAAGAAAGAACCAGGTACATAAGCAGAATATCCGATTGATATAGATCCAGTCCTTCCACCTACCATGCATAGCAATGACTGGGGAGACGCACAAGACAATGCAGATACTGATGATGATACGCCTACAATTGATGGTACAGTCCCAGAAGAGCAGACATAGCAGGCTCACATTGATCCTGCAATAGAGCCACAGTTGAGAAGGTCTACTAGGGAGCGTCAAGCCTCTAGCAGATATTCACCTACCGAATATTTGATGCTAACGGATGGAGGAGAGCCAGATTGTTATTAGAAAGCAGTTGAACATAAATAGAAGAACGAGTGGATGAAAGCAATGCAAGAAGAGATGATATTTATGTATGAGAATTAGACATATGATCTAGTAAAACTGCCAAAAGGTAAAAGAACATTGAAGAATAAATGGGTCTACAAACTGAAAATAGAAAAAGAAAACTCACAGCCCAGGTATAAGGTAAGGTTAGTTGTGAAGGGATTTAGTCAGAAGAAAGGTATTGACTTTAAAGAAATCTTCTCACATGTTGTGAAGATGACATCTATTCGGATAGTTCTCGGGTTAACTGCAAATTCTAATTTGGAGATTGAACAGATGGACGTGAAAACAGCCTTCCTCCACGACGAGTTAGAAGAAGAGATTTACATGGAGCAGCCCAAGGGGTTCAAAGTCAAAGGCAAGAAGAATCTAGTATGCAAGCTAAAAAAGAGCCTGTATGGGTTGAAGCAGGTACCGCGACAGTGGTACAAGAAACTTGACCAATTCATGGACGAACACGAGTTCAAGAAGTCCGCTTTAGACCATTGTGTGTTCCTCAAGAAATTTGTAGAAGATAACTTCATTATATTGCTGTTATACGTGGACGATATGTTGATCATCGGTCATGACATGAGCAAGATTCAGAAACTTAAAGGAGAGTTGAGCAAATTCTTTATAATAAAGGATTTGGGACCGGCTAAGTAGATACTTGGCATGAAGATCACTCGGGATAAAATGAATCACAGGCTGTAGCTCTCACAAGAGACGTACATTGAAAAGCTACTTCAAAAGTTCAACATATACAATGCTAAACCTGTAAGTACTCTAGTTGCTAGTCATTTTAGAATCAGCAGCAAAGTCCAATAAGTGAGAAAGACAAGGCAAAGATGGAAAAGGCTCCTTATTCGTCCGCAGTTGGAAATCTGACGTATGCAATGGTGTGTACAAGGCTAGACATATCATATGCAATTGGAGTGGTGAGCAGATTTTTATCAAATTCGGGAATGGATCACTGGGAAGCAGTGAAGAGGATCTTGAGGATCTTTTGGTATCTCAGAGATACTTCTAGAATTTGTTTATGCTTTAGTTAGGGCAGGAATGATTTAGAGGGTTTCACAAACGCTGACATGGCAGGAGATGTTGATTCCAAAAAATCTACATTAGGATACATGCTTACATTTGTAGGGGGAGCTATATCATGGCAGAGCAAATTGCAGAAGTGCGTTGCACTATTCACCATAGAGGCCAAGTATATTGCAGTGGCAGAAGACTGCAAAGAGATGCTATGAATGAATAGTTTACTACAAGAATTGGGGTTGACACAGGAGAAGTGTGCGCTTTTCTGTGACAGCCAAAGTGCTGTCTAGTTGAGCAAGAACTCAGTTCCACTCACGATCAAAACACATTGATGTGAGATATCACTGGATTCGAAATGTGTTAAAAAAAAGTTATAACAGTTAGAGAAGATCCATACCGACCAGAATGGTGCAGATATGATGACAAAGACTACCCACGGAGAAACATAATTTTTACAGAGAGGCAGCGGGTATAATGGATCCCCCCACATGAGGCGGATGGGGAGTTTGCTGGTGTCTACTTCATTTGGGGTGGCACAATTATATTAGAAATCTAATATAATTAAATTAGTATTAAGATTTTATTAAAAATAAAATTAAGAAAATAGAAGTTGCCTAGTGTTTTTAGAATTCATATTTTGTTAGGAATGCCTTTTAATTTGGGTAGCACAATCCTATTAGGAATAGGTTTAGAAACCTTTTTCTTTTAGGATTCTAATCAAGATTGACAATAATCATAGGAGGATTGATATTACGTGTGTAATCCCAAGAGGGGGGGTGAATTGAGTATTTAAAATTTTAGGTTAAATAACCAAATACAAGTGTATGGTCTTTAGTTTACAAAAGTATTATTTATTTTAAATCACAAATAAATTTATTTTATAAGCAAAATCTTGTGTTGAAATATTTAAGAACAAGTGTAGACAAAAATTAAATTTTTTAAACAAATACAACACTTGATTGGTTTTAATATTTTTTAATTATGACTTTTAGATTAAGATACAAGAATATAATAATATTTCTTTCAAAGTGACAAGAAAGAATTTAAAACCTTTTTAGCTTTAAGATTTGAAAGATATGAGAAATGAAAGATTTAAATATAAGTGTATGATAAGAACACTTCTTCTTGGTTTAACAATGTAAGATAAAGTGTAGCTTTCGACTCTAACTTGCAAGTATGTTTTAATTGATCCAAAAGCCTTTTTGAGAACTAGATCCGATTCTTTTTTGTATTAACAATATAAACCTTTATAAGCCAAATATTTAAATACAAAAATCTTTTGTTATAAGATATGAGTATAAAAATTATTTTTTATAACTTCTAGTTTTGAAATTTTTTTCTTAGTTTAAGAAAATACAAGAACAAATAATGAATTAAGAAATCAAATACAAGAGTGTGTGTGTGTGGTATAATAAGCAACTAGATAATAAAGAAAGTAAAGCAAGAGAAAAATAACACCGCAATTTTTACAAGATTCGGTACAACAGCCTACGTCCTTGCCTCTACCCAACCGCTATGAGGATTTCACTACCTCTCATTCAATAGGTAGAGGAGCCTCTCTTCTTTGTCTAGGCAGAGTAGTCTCTACTTGAGAATGTACCATTCTCAAGTTAATTCAATCATTATAGGCGGATTAGCCTCTTTTGAGAATCACCTTTCTCAATTACAAATCAACAAGAAGAATGATACGAGAGTGTACAAATAATGCTCCTTGAATGAGCAGATAAGTATAACAAATGAAACTCTAAACTCACTTCTCAATAGAATATGAAAATGAAGTTCAAAAAGAAAAACTAATGATTTTCTTTCAAAAGAGATCTGTAAAATCAAGATTTTGAAGCACAATGAAGTAGTAAGCAAGAGAGAAAAATTGAGAGGTTTTGAATGAATGAAACACTAGTACAAGGCCTCTATTTATAGGCTCCAAAAATCAACTAGCTGTTGGGCTAAATATGAAATTTTCAAACTAGCCGTTTTCAAAAAAATTCAAAATTTAAACCTATTCGGTCAACTGAAGAGACTCATTTGGTCGACTGAACTACAAGATTCGGTCGACTGAACTGAGTTAAATCTGAAAACTTATTTTTGGCAGTATGTCCAGTCGTCTGGATGGAAAGTCTTAGTCGACTGGATCATTAAAAATTTAAATTTTTGGTTTTTCAAAAAAGTTTGATCTTTGAATGCTTCGAAAAATATTTTTAAGATAATTAGGATTCCTATGAGCTTCAGAAATATATATCCATGAGTCATATGAGTGTACATAGATCCTACAAATAAAATTTACAATCTTGTTATTCAAGTCTTTAATATCTCAATTTTTTTTGCATTTGTTCCACAAAAACTTGTCGCCAATTAATCTTGATTTTGGGATTATGTGTCATGGCTTCCATTTTAAATCTTGAATTGTACTAAGTTTACATTTTCTGTAACCAAACTCAATTTGCACAATTAGATATATAAGTTTGTTATCATCAAAATCGATTATTGAAACCTTATTAGGCCAACAAGGATTGTCACTATAAATACACCCAAGGCCTGTCGGCGGGTATTCATTCAAAAAAAAAAACTCTCCAAGAAATCAAATTGCAAAAATAATCAATTCTCCAACAGCGCGCAACAGTGAGGGCGAGAGAAGAATTTGGTGAGGAGAAGAAACATTCCATGTTCGTGCATAGATCGGATGTCAAATGAAACCGGATCGTCGTGAAATTTTAGGGGCATACTCTTGGCACTTGATCCTTGTTAACCAATAGTTTCGATTATCAACCGGTGAGATCTAAACTTGATTTTATTTTTTAATCGAAATCTGCCTTACAACGACGAGTATTCAATATTTTGTTATCACGAAAATGTTAATCTTGGCGTTGTCATTCTCTGGGTATGCCTAAAGAGTTAATTCTGTAAGCTCATTATTTTGATATAGTGAAGATTTTGAATCGGACTTCGGTCCCGTGATTTTTTTCTTTTGGGGATTTTCCCATAAAAATCGGCATTTTGCAATTTTGGTTAATTATTTTTATTATGCTATTATTAATCTTATTTAATTAAGTAAAAAAAAAAGAAAAAATATTTATTCTGCTACAGGCTATTTTATTTAAATTTTTTTCAATAATAATTAATACCACTATCCAACTCACTGAGACTATTGACCCATAAAAGATCGCATCCTATAATGAATCAAAATAATGAATATTAAATATACGTAAATAATAATTATTTCGGAATTAAGAGTATAAGCACTCATAACAATTTTGTGGTATGAATTAATTTATATAGTCAGTATAAAATTAATTACCCCAATGTAATCCTGTTCAATATATACAAAGTGTACTAGAAAGATAGTCGGAATAATAGACGACGCTATTATTTGTTCCCCGTAACAGAGACAGATCTACTAAAACTCTGTGTTATAGTTGTACCAATGGTTTGTCCAATTCTATCTAAATTGTGAACAAAAACTTATATTATGCAAAAATTATAATCTGGTATTCTGTGTGTAAATCGTACTCTACACACCAGATTAAATACTGTACAGAATAAATGACAACCATGTATAATATTAAAGAAATGATATTGCATACATTGCTCATTAATATTCTTATAAAATAAAAAAATAATTTTATTAAAAATAAAATTAAATACTAAAACTAAATAAAATCTATGATTTTAGTATACAACCCTGACACCTATTACTTGTGCTTCTCCACAATAGTTGTTCACCCTAATCACCCATACACTTTGCCTATGTATGTCGCCTACCTATATCATTCATATGATGTTTGACAATAGCTTTTCCTGTCACAACACTTCTTATGAGCTTGTATAGATTATCAATAATCTGTCCTTACAATACATTATTATTTTCCTTTGAAACCCAAAGAAATCACCATTGGACATGAATCTGCAGCCTCTCAAATCCAGTATCTCATGAGAAATCAAATTCTTTTTTGAATTCGATATATGTCTAACCCTAGTCAAATCAAAGAGTCCCATCAAACATGCAAAACTGCACTGTCTCTACACTACCAACTCTGCTCTACAATTTAGCCCAAAGTTTTGCTGGATCGCTTTCGTTGATGATTTCTCAGAGAATGTCATTACCGAGATACAACTACATTATACTATTCGCCAAGCCCCTCATCTCTTTCCATTCTACCTCTTGCATCATTTTTGATTTTTTCGAATTCTTCCCGAGAGCTTTGATCACTTCCTCGCGTGTTAAAATATTCTTGCCTCTTTGTTGCCATAAGCTAAAGTTGTTGTAATCGTAAATGGCTCAATCACGAAACCTAAACTCTTTATTGCAATTAGCTTTGTGTCTAACAATTCACCATAATATGAACTGATCAAAATATTAAGATTTTGTTATTTTTATATAATTTTATATAAACATAGATCTTGTTTGATAGGGTTTTGAAAATTAGAAAATAAATAAAAATCTAAACTAATCCTAAAATACCGACTAGGAGTTTATCATCCCCTAGGAAAGAGAAGATCAACCAATCATGTTTCGATTTGAATCTATGAAAAGATGAAGAAGAATGAAATCCCGGGCCTCTATAGCTACCTCTTCAAATATCTTCAGTCTAATTTTTTAAGATATGGAGTTATTAGTACTGAAGTCCCATGCCTCTTATTTATGGTAGTTCTCCACGTTCCTTTTTCCAAAATTTTAATCAAACTATGACTGTTCATTCCGTCCAGACGCAATTAAGTTCGTTTAGACGCTTTTGCTCTTGTAGGTATTCCGTTTGGACGCTCAATAAGTTCGTCCAGACGAAAATCTTTTTGCCTGGTTCCCAACTGGACACGTGTGTTTGTTCGGACGATTTTGTCTTGAATTTCTATTTTTACTCTCTTTTTCACTATTTGATCTATTTTAGCCCTTTTTTTTTATCATCTCGCTCTTTTTTATGTTAACCCTGAAACACTACTAAAACATATTAATAAACACATAATCAAAATTTAGCAAAGCATACTTTGTAAAATTTGATTAGCACTTTTACGTACTGATCAAGTATATTCATCTAAAGTAATTATATATTTTAAAAAAAATTTATAGAATAATCAAAAAGTGATTAGGACTTGCCCTAAACAAGTTTACCTAATAGGACCTTAAATTAATTTTTTATTATATAAAATTAAAAATAATGAATTATAGGATTAATTCTTGTAAATTTTTTATATTTAAGATTTTTGCTAAGAAGACCCTATTAAGAGTTAATTAATGAATGATACAATTAATCCTTGTAAAATTCTTATACGTAGAACTTCCATAAATAAAAAAAAACCCAAATATTAACTGAGAAGGCATTTAAAACTTAGTGAAAGGGAAAAAAATAAGAAAAAAGAAAATAAAAGAATTGCAAAGAAAGTATAATCCTATTTTTGTTTCATTTTATTAAAAAATAAATGCATTAAGAAAAGAAAAAAAAAACCAAGAGTCTAAGACTATTAATACAGCCTTTGTTAGCAGGGACTAAAACTAATAATCTATCAAATACTAAATTATTAATACTTTATTCATGCTATTAATAATATTAGATTCTTTTAATATTATTAGTATTATATTTCAGATTATTATTTTTTCTTATTCAATAATAAAAAATAACTCTACAATTCTTATCTCATTCTTTATCACACTTTAACAAAAAATGAACAAATTTTTTTACTATATACATAATTCATTCCGTAATTCTTAAATATTAAAAAAAATCATGTGAGACTCACAGTGTTAATTATTAATCTTATCTTATTCAATTTCATCCAAAATACTAAACGAAGCTAAGTGTCTACAAAATATAAAAGATTGTGTTAGGATATATACCACTAAAATAATATATTATTTACTTTTTGACTATTTTTAAGTTAAATATTTGCTGTGAGTTTTACTAGAGATTAGTATGATCATTCAAATAAAAAATAATCACCATACCAACCATAGAATAGCATGTCTTTCTATTTTGTAGCGGGTATAATGACAATTTGGGTGACGTACAGGTCAAATTGAGACAATTTAATGTTGTGAATGGACACGCTACCAAATTCTTGAATACTAATAAACGAGTCAAATTGTCCAAACCAATTAAAATAAGATATATATATATATATATATATATAAGTTTTTTAAAATCCCCTATTCTTTTATAAGTGAATTTTCAAGAAGAAATTATATTAAATGATAATTTGTCCGGTACTAGGGTGTTGTTAAAGACATTTTCACCATTTTTTTAAAATTAATAATCACTCAAAGATTTCAATAAAACTTTCTAAGAAACTATCAATATTCATTCAGCCCACCGGTTATCTAATAAGTCGTTAGGTCCTTTCTCACCCCATCCACCCTACCCACAGGACCAGTAAAATAAAACCATCACTTTGCTTTTTAGCTTACTGTTGAAATCACAATTAATTGTCTGCCACTTGATCTTCTAAAATATATGTTTATGGGTTTCCAAGTCATTAGGCTTCTAAAGCAAGTTCGTCAAAAACCTTATAAACAATGCTTCTCCTAATCTCTCACAACAATGGAACCTAACTGCTCAAGCACCTCAATGATCCTTACATCCAATATACAGGAACCACAATAACAACTTAAGGCAAGAAAAATAAGGAGCAATCTAAGCCAAGCTAGAGAAGTAACATCTAAATCTAGCCAACATTAAAATATCGTTTGTGCACATTCCATCTGGTTGTGATTTCCAAATATATATTAATACAAAAAATAACTACAGATTTTGTGAAATAAACATCATGCTTGGTGCTATATCTATATTGAAACATAAAGATAACGAGCAAACTATGGACTTCAAAACTCCACCTTTATACCTTTTATTGGTTCCCAAATAAAGAGCTATAATAATATGATATTTCCTTGATGGAATTATGCAAAAGCACTCAAATTGGGTGAGCTAGCTCAACTTGAAAATATGCCAAAAAATCCTGGGTTAAGTACCATGCAAGCACCAACATAATAAAAAATGGTGGACATCTTAGCAAACACGGGCAACCCTGCCAAACACCACGAACAACCCTTCAATGTCCATGCTTGCATTTGATGTAGCCTCCATTACATTTGGACCTAAATCAACATCAAAAATTTTGAGATCCAGAAACACTACCATTGAGCTATCGCCCTAGGCAAGCCATGCGATGAGAGGAACATAAAAAAATAACAAAACGTTAAACAAAGGCTGAAAAAGATTCAAGATTCAACAAATTGAATTCTAAGGAAGCAAATTTTTATATAATAAACAATCAAAAATTTTCAAATTCCTTAAAAAATTCCTAAGAGAAAAAATCAAGAGTAAACAAAGGGATCAATTGATCTTTTGTCTCTTTTTAACCCTCCAATCTTGATACTAAAAATGAGGAACAAACAGCAACAAATTAGTATAGAAAACATAGAATGAGCAAATCAGTACAAACATACTATATAAGGAAAAACTTACATGAAACTTAAAGGGACATTAATAATGATTATTAGTGGTGCTACTGCTTCATGAATACAATATACATGTGGATACAATAATAAAAAGTTAGATACTACTGCTTCATGAATACCAATTAAGATATAAATTCATTGCCTATCAAGGCAAAAAAAATCAAACACCTAATTTTGAACAGTACAATACACCCGTGGACAACAATTTAAGAAGAAACTTCTTTTGTTTTTCCACCTAACAGCCAAAAAAGTTTTCCTCTCCTTCCCCACTGTGGCGTTGGGATTTAAGGATAAAAAATAAAGAAAGTCAAAGATATTTCGAAAAATATTTTACACATTAAAAATCAAATTTAAAAAACTCCTTTTGGTGAAAATAAAATCGCCACTTAATTTTAAAAAAAAAACTAAAAAAAACAAAAATTGCTACTGATCTTATAAACATTTAATGGGTTCGAAAGCTAAGGTACGAATCGGGAAAAGTGTTAGGCACCCCGTTCGTCCAACCGTAAAGTTGGCATCTACTAATCATCATTGGTTCTTTAATAAAATTTTTCAAATGCATGCAAATAAAGAAGATAGAGATAAAGGGAGAACATTCAAAATCAAAAATAAAAAATACATAAAATATGTACATAACATTCCAAAACGAATAAGTGTTAAAAAAAAAATTCTAAGTCCTATGACATGCAATTTCTATTTAAAGGATACATGAAATACATACTCACGTGCAATAATATTGAAACAACTTAATTAGCATGATTTGGTTAAAAAAATTAAAAAAAACTGCTATGAATTGGCAAAACCACTTAAACATGGATTTGCTACAAAAGAAAAATTAAACTATCCTAAGCATGCTTTCAAATAAAGAAGCTAAAACTTGTATATCACCAAAATTAACTAGGTTAACATGATGAATCAATAAAGAAATAAGAAATACATAAAAGAAAAAATACTAAAAGAAAGCATATTTAACAAAGAAATTGAAAATAAGAGTTTTTAAAGATTTAAAAGAAAAGAAAAAGTTTTAAGAAGATATAAAGAGTAGAAAATGCTATTAAGAAGAAAATATAATTATTTACATAAAAGATGAAAATAAAAAGAATAAAAGAATATTAAAATATATCTTCATATTTTTGTGCTTTTTGTTGTTAATAGAAGAAAAGAAAAGAAAAATATTATAGAAGACAAATTAAGAAAATTTAGTTATTAACACTTTTACATTTAAAAAAAAGAAATTAGAAGAAATGAAAAAAATAATTGAGTATTTTTAGGGGAGAAAATTATGAACTACTGCTTAAAAACATTTTTTTTGTGATTTTTGGTTTTAGCAAAATAAAAAGAAAAGAAAGATAAAAGAAAATAAGATCATAGAAAAAAAAAATTAGATTTTTATAAGAAAAATGAATACTAATATTACAATAAAAGAAATGTTAAATAGAACTCTAAGAAAATAAAAGATTAGAAAATGAAATTATACTAATAAAAGAAAAGAAAAGAAAATAGAAAAAGCTAGCAAAAGAAAATTAAGCTAGAAGAAAAATAAAAGAGAGCATTAGCATTAGAGAAAAGAGAAAAAAAAAGAAAATAAAACTACATTATAAGAAAGAAAATAAGATGCTAGAAAAAGAAAATTACACTACTAGAAAAGAAAATAAAATAAAAAATAGAGACTAATAAAGGAATATTAAGCTAATATTAAAAGAAAAATGAATGCTAGAAAGAAAATACTAAACCAAAAATAAAATAGAGTACTAATGTTACAAAAAAGGAAAATGAACTAGACTACTATTACGAGTAAATTAGAACTACTTAAAGAAAATAAAATAAATGCTAAAAAATTAAACTAATGCTAATAAAGAAAATGTCATAAATATTACAAGAAAAGAAAAGAAAACAAATGCTAGTAAAGATAATTAAACTAATGTTAGACGGATAAAAGAAATCAAGAATAACTATTTAACTTAAATGTGAAATGTAATATTAATTACTACATTCACAAAAATATAGGTGCATTATTACAACAATTAACAACATTATTGAATTGTAATTGCCAAAATATATTAGCACCATTTAATGATTTGATTAAACCAAATTCAAATAAACAAATAAATAAACAAGTAAGCTAAATGAAAGAAATGTTAGAACATAAATAAGGCGATTAGTAAGTAAAGCAAGAGTATAATGAAAAGAAATGTATGAATTAAAATTAAAATTTTAACTTGATCACTCTAAAAGAGAAGAATTGAAGTTAGAAAGACCGGGGATCCAAACAAGATACCTAGATTGCGGAATCCTCAAGTCGGGAATGTGCTTCAATGGGTCAATCCTCGGGTGGTGATCCAAGCAATATAGGCTTCAATGTAGGTGTTGGAGGTTGGGACTCGGTATCTCGGCAGGATCTTGGCGTCGCGGCTCGAAATCGCTCTATGTATCGGCAGAGTCCCACTCACTCAAAATTCGTACTGAAAACGTACGCTGGGATACGATATTTATAGAATTCTTTAACCAATGAGGTGTTGCCATGTTTTGGGACACGTCAGGCCATTTAGAGTTGGCGGTCGCCACAATACAAGTTGGCGGTTGCCATATTTTTGAAAAGTTCCACAAAGTTCTATGACGGTCGCCGTGATGAAAGGTGGTGGTCGCCATTTTCGGCTACGATTTCTACAAAGTTTCATGGCGGTCGCCACAATGAGAATTGGCGGTTGCCTTACTTAGGCAGCAAGTTTTGATAGTTCGTCAAAATTTCATTAGTTCGAAGGTTTCGGATTCAAATACCGAACTTGGATAACTTTCCGAGGATCGTACGGAGGCACTAATCCACATGTTTTCATTATCGAATTCGCTTAAGATTAGGCGGGGTTAAATTGGGGTGTCTACCGAATGAGGAACAAATAAATCCTATTGTTGTTTTGTTCACTTTTTGATTTACAGAAAAAGTACAGGAGAGAGAGAGAGAGAGAGAGAGAGAGAGAGAGAGAGAGAGAGTAATTTCACAAATATAAACTAAAAAAAGCCTACTATTGAGATGAAATTAGAACGGTGTCAAGATTAAGACATTTGTTCATTGAGAGGGACTAAAGAAGAACATTTAATTCCCATTATTTTATGGGTGATCAAACAAATCATAACGACATATCTAATAAAAAAAAGCCACCATTAAAAGAAACATAGTTAGAGCAAAAGAATAATCCTATCATCTCAAAGTAATATTAACCACAGAAATCTTAACTAGAGATTTTAAGTTCAAATTTTTAATTTTAGAAGTGATTCTATAAATCATTGTCATTCAGATGACTAAGTTCAATGCCAAATGATTAAGTTCAATGTCAATGAGATGAAATCTTCTTCGGAAATTTAACAAATTAGTCACAAAGATAAATAAATCCAGATAAATTAAAAGGAGGGAAAAAACTAAGAGAAGAACCCTAACTCACCATATTTGGATTCAAGCAACCCAGTTCAAATGAAACCCAAAAACGTAACAGGAATTGAAATCAAACAAATTGAACCGTGATTGAGAAGTGGGAATGAAAAATTGAGAGGATACCTTCAGGAGAAAAGGCAAGAGAGAGATCTGGACTTTAGTGTATCAAACGAAGCCTTGATCTAAACTGAATTTTCATTTTTTTATGAACAATGAGTATATCGAACATGAGAGAGAGAGAGCCAGCGAAAGAGATCTGGATCCCAAACCAAAAAGAAAAAAAGAAAAAGAAAAAGAGTTAGGAAAAAATACCTTTGTTCGCGAGAGAGAGAGAGAGAGAGAGAGAGAGAGAGAGAGAGAAAGCGTGGGGTCGACGATGGTCGGTGTTTTAGTCGGCGATGATCAGCGATGATGATTCTCTGCAAAAAGGAAACAAAAAAAAAATGAGAGAGAGCAAGAGAAACGAAGAAAGAAAGTTAGGGCAAAATACCTCCTGTTCACGGCACAGAGAGAGAGAGAGAAGGCAGATCAGCGGTCATCGACGGTGATCGGCGATGATGAGCGATGTAGAGTGAGGGATCAGAGATGAGAGGTAGAGAGGTCGGAGGTGAGAAATGAGAGGAAGAGAGTGTGCGTGAAGTGAGGGTGTGAGAGGTAGAGAGAGGAGCCATGGTGGGACGTGGGAGAGGCGATGTGCGGCGTAGTGTCAGAAAGCAAAGTGGCGAAGTTAGTGAGGAAGCGTGAGAGAGATGAGAGAGGTGCCGAGAGAGGTGACGAATCACAGCGTTAGAGGAGACGAAGAGCGTGAGCCGTTGGATCATCGAGGGATAAGGGATCGCTGACGTTGGATCAAAGAGAGGGATGAGGGAGAGGTGAGAGGAGATGGAGAGCGTGAGAGGAGAGGAAGAGCGTGAGATTTGCTCACCGTTGGATCACAACCCAACTATTGGATTAAATACATAGTTGTCACATCATCTAAGCAAAATTGTAATATAGATTTTTTTTTTTTTTTTTTACAGTGGCTTGAGAACGAGCGTGCTTCAGTTTATTACTAAAAAATTGATTTTTTTTTTACCGTTTTGGGTTCAGTGATTATTTTTTTATTTTATTTTATTTGTATTTATTTTTAATAAATTATTTTTATTATTTAATTAGGTTATTATTGTAACACCTCCTATTTTTGCTGGCCATTAAAAACTTAACCGTTGTAACGATATGCTCATAAATTATACATTAAATATATATAAAATAAGTTTTTATAAAATAAAAAAAGCCTTAATTAAAGAAAGACTCAAATTAAAAGACTCTAATTAAAAAAAACCCCAAATCAAACCAAGTTTAAGTTCCATGAGGCCCAAATCAAACCAATCCCAAGTTCAACGAAAGCTCAAATTTTAATAAAAGTCCAATAGCATTTTTTTTAAGCCCAATATATTCAAGTTCAAATATTTTATTTTAAAAAATGCCCTAAGAAGGTCAAAACTAAGCCCAAATCTTACTTTTGGCCCAAATATAAGTTTTTAATTAAATCTTT
>JAOTRH010472617.1:0-26651 GCA_034768845.1 Heliamphora exappendiculata | reverse complement strand
TATAGTTAGTTAGGTTTACAAGTCTAATAAGCATGTTAGGAATTTTGATCTCGGTCTTATTCATTTTTTGTTTGAAAATTTTGTGACAAATCGTTTAACGAATTGCTATTCAAATTATTTATAATTTAATATTTGATATTTGATACTTGGTCTTTGAAAGTCTGTCTGTGCATTGCAGCGAATCAAGAAACGGAGCCAACTACCCAAAGCTGCAAAAGGAAACAGACCGCTTGAGCGGTGAATCGAGCGATCTTGAAAAGCTCTCGATTTTTCACATCTCTGCAATAGGTTCAGCATAACAAGTTTAACATGCTCGAGCGGTGAAAAGATCGCTTGAGCGGTCTTTGCGCGACAAGTGGTTTAAATCGTAGTAGCAACCAGGGTTTTGGGTGAGACGACATTAAAAGTGCCTCTGGGTTGTTTATTTAGGTGCCTCCATCATTATAACGTACATAGCCGTCAAAGAAACCTTCAATAAAGTTGATCAAAGTGCCCCCAAGTTAGTCAACTCAACTAGATGATTTATTTAGCTTCTGCTTACTCAAGTCGATCATCAAGTCAGTTAAACCGTCAACGTTTACTTGTGTTCTTGAAGTCGCTTGAGAGAATTCTCAAGTGTTGTCTAGTGGAGGATTCCGTCTACAGTTGAAGTCCGGTGGTAAATTCTAGTTGCAGTCAAGTACAAGAGTTGGTGTACGTGGATTTGACAGGAATAGGTTTTCAAACATTTGATTGTGGATTCAACGTCGGTTTGTAAAATTCTTCTTGTAACCAGCAATTTTACAGTATTTGATTTTTTAGACCCGGAGTAGTTTCTTGATTTTTATCTGATTTGGTGTTTTTCACGTAAAAATTGTCGTCACGTGTGTGATTTTAGTTATTTTATTTTCTATTTATGTGATTCATTGGTTTAGACTTATTTGCAATGTTTGGCTTCTTTAATTAAATCGATTAGTGTAAATTAGTTGGTAAACGAAAATTTTCAATTGGTATCAAAGTAGGTTAATTTTTTTTAAAAAAATTGTGATTCTTTGACTGATTTGCAATAAATGAATTTTCTAAGAGAAGGCGCTTCGACCAGTAGACCACCCCTTCTTGACGGCTATAATTACCTCTTTTGAAAAGTAAGAATGTGGGATTTTCAAAAATATATTGACAAACATCTTTAGCTTTCCGTAGTTTAGGGTTACAAGCCTCCCACCATTGTTGTTGATAGAGAAACCGTCTTTAAGCCTGTAACTAGATGGGACAGAGCTAATTATGATGATGTAGGCTGAAATAGTAAAACTATTAATACTATCTTTAGCAGAGTCACACAAAATGAGTTTCGTAGAATTAGTACATGTGACTTGGCTAAAGAAGCTTGGAATATTCTGCAAGTCACTCATGAAAAGGAATGATACCATAAAAATCTCAAAACTTTAACATCTCACAACTAATTTTGAAACTCTGCGTATGAAAGACGATGAAAATTTTGACGATTTTTATGCAAACTTGAGTGATATTGTGACTGCTTCGTTTAATCTCGGTGAAAAGATTTCACCTTCTAAGATAGTTCGAAAAATTTTGAGATCTTTACCCGAACGTTTTCAACAAAAAGTCACAGCAATAGAGGAGAGCAAAGACATTGACTCTATTTCTGACGAAAATCTGATTTGAAATCTGCAAACCTATGAGCTAAATTTTCAAAATAAAAAGACTGCAAAAAATTTGGCTTTTACTTCAGCTCAAGGTGTACAAAGTGATTCCGATGATGATTTAAACCCTGAAATGATCGTTATTTTTGTGAAAAAAATTTAATTTTTTTTAAAGAATCAAAAGCCTAATCAGGAGGATAAGTCTCAGAAGAAACACGGGAAGGATAAAATCAAAAACATGTCCAATCTTATTAAAAAGGGGTCGAAAGGCCAATTTTCTGAAATTCAATACTATCAATGCAAAGGATTTGGACATATGACTAAAGAATGCCTAAATTTTCTTAGAAAGAAACATAAGGGATTCACAATCACTTGGGATGATGAAAGTGAACCTGAGATGGATGATGATGGTAATGATATTGATCCAATGGAGATGGTAAAATTGTTGCTTTTATTGCTTATGTTCAGGAGGAATTAGTTGAGTCTGAAAATGAAAAGTCTATAAATGATTCTTATAATGAAAAAGAGGAGGGAGAAGAGGATAATGAGTCTAAAGATGATGAAAATCTCCAACAATCTTATGATAAGCTGTACAACAAGAGTTATTTATTGACTAAGCATAATGCTAAACTTGTTAAAAAATTCAAATTGTGTGAAAAAGAGAATAAAAGTGTCAAACAAGAGCTGCATGAAGCTCAAGCTTTGGTTGAAAAATTGAAATCAAATAAAGAAATTTTGTCTGAAAAATTAGCTAAGTGTGAAAAGGAAAGAAATGAACTATCTAAGTTGAGTCAAAATAGAAAATCCAGGATTGATGTTCTAGAAAAAGAATTGCATGCTTGTGTTGACTCAAAAACTGATCTTGAATTAACATTAATTAAATTTGAAAAAGATCTGATAAATGCTCAATCTACTTGTAAGAAACTAAATGCAGGTACCAAAGTTTTGGATGATATGCTTGTCTTGTAAAAAGCAGCAAAAGATAGATCTGGTCTTGGATTCACTGGAGCCTCATCAGGCACGTCATCAAAAGAAAAAGAAATAGTTGGCCAGCCAACTCAAGCCAAGTATGTACCAAAATTTGTGAAAGCAGAAACAGGTAGTGGCATAAGCTCAAAAAGATCATCTGCAAACTTTTCAGCCAAAGTCAATAGAAAGTGAAAGAATTAGACGAGTATAATCACCATTCAACATGGTGAGGTAAGTCAACATAGATTCATTTTTATGTGTCATTACTGTGGGATCAAGGGACACATTAGACCAAATTATTTTTAGTTGCATGACATGTTTGGTTATTACTCTGGATATTCTCATGTTCCTAGAAAAAATAAATTTTTTGACTATATGCATGATTCTAGAAATAGATTGAATTATCATATGTTTAGGAGAAATGCTGTTAAAACATGAATTGAAAATAATCTGCCTAAACCCATTTCCAAATATTATGATGTGGAAGACGAAATCAAGGTTAGAAAAGTGTGAGTAAGGAAAAATGATTTAGACTACTTTTTAGCAAGTCAAAATTCTTAGGTCTTTGTTAGGCTGGTTGAGTCCAGTAGTTTTTGTTTTTGTTTTCTTTTTCTTGTTTCCTTTGTGTGTGTG
Source organism: Heliamphora exappendiculata (assembly GCA_034768845.1). Classification (NCBI taxonomy): domain Eukaryota; kingdom Viridiplantae; phylum Streptophyta; class Magnoliopsida; order Ericales; family Sarraceniaceae; genus Heliamphora; species Heliamphora exappendiculata. The sequence continues at coordinate 23,412 of JAOTRH010472617.1, read as the reverse complement.
TGTGTGCGCGCGCGCGCGCGTGCGTTTTTTGTTTAGGTTCTATATTAAAAATAAAAAAATAAAAAAAATGATAAATTGTGGGAAACTATTTTAAGGTTTGAGTACAATTTCTGCGCTTGAATTAATTTGGTTGAAATTTCATTGTCTCTTCATTAAAATTAAGTACAGCATTGACTTTTGGATAATCTAGTTCATAGTGGATTGAACATTTTTAGAATTAAGTTTATTCGGTACACTACTTGAACATTAATAGATGCAGGAATCGTCTGCACTTAGGTTCAAATTTATCTATGAATTTTTCTTATTTTTTAGCTTGTTAAATGTTCACAAAATGACCTTATAGTGGCAACCCAGAAGAACTTAATGTTTAAACTCTCTCCTTCATCTGTTTTTGTATATTTGGCTTGAGAAAAATGGCCATCTATGCGAACTTTGCATTTTCGTTCGTATCAGTGTGAAAGCCGCCAAAAAAAGCATGAAAAAAAGAAAAGAAAAGAAAAAGAAAAAGAAAAGAGAAAAGAGAAAAGAGAAAATGAAAGAAAAATTTTGTAGCCTTTAATTGAAGAGTTGTTAATCTATAAAGTGAATTGGGTCAAAACTTATTTGACCTTGTGAATGTATTAATTTCTAGTAAGTAAATGTGACTCAACCATATAGATCCCATATAGAATTTGATCTTAGAGTCTGAATTTGTTTCAAGTTATACATACACTATTTCATATAGAATCTAATCTATTCTTGTTCCTCCACATATGAACATAGATTATTTGGATTATGCGTGTGTTTTTGATCAATTTTGCTGGACTTTGTGGTTTTAAGTGAATGAAAACATGTATGGATCTAGTACTCGCTCCTTAATCATGTTCTTTACACAAAATGTTTTGTTTTGTTTTCGTGTGTTTGTCAATTCGTGACAAAAATGGAGAGAGAGCATTGATTCAAGGGGAGAGTGTTAAATTTTTTTTTTGGGTTAATTTTTTTTGTGTTATTCTAAGTGAGGGGGAGTAAGTTGTTTTTGTGTGTGTCATATATTTGTTATTTTTTTTGGATGTTTGATATTTGTGGAAAATTTTTTTGGATGTTTGATATCGTGTAAATTTTTTTGTGGATAAAATTGGGCATGATTAGTTTTGCCACATAATTTTCAAAAAGAAAAATTGTTAGGAATTTTGACATCAGCCTTATTCATTTTTAGTTTGGCAAATATGTGACAAACTGTTTGACAAATTGTTATTCAAAATATTTATGATTTATTATTTGATATTTGATGCTTAGTATTTTGAAGTATATCTGTGCATTGTAATGAATCAAGAAACGAAGCCAAAGCTACACAAAGCTGCAAAAGGAAATAGATCGCTCGAGCGGTGGATCGAGCGGTCTTGAAAAGCTCTCGATTTCTCACACTTCTACAACAGGTGCTGCATAACAAGCTTCACCGCTTGAGCGGTGGATCGTGCGGTCTTGAAGAGCTCTCGATTTCTCACACCTCTGCAGCATGTGCTGCATAACAAGTTCTCGATTTTTCACCGCTCGAGCGGTCCTAGCGCGGTAGGTGCTTTAAATCGCAACAGCAGCCAGGATTTTGGGTGAGACGATATAAAAAGTATCTCTAGGTTTTTTATTTGGGTGCCTCCATCATTATAACGTGCATAGCCTTCAGAGAGACCTTCAATAGAGTTGATCAAAGTTCTCCCAAGTTAGTTAGCTCAACTTGATGATTCATTGAGCTTTCGCGACTCAAATCGATCATCAAGTCAATCAAATTTTCAACCTTCACTTGTGTTCTTGGAGTTGCTTGAGGGGATTTTCAAGTGCTCGAAGTCTGATAGCGAGTTCCAACAGCAGTCAAGCATAGAAGTTGGTGTACGTGGATTCAGCAGGAATAGGTTTTCAAACATTTGGTTGTGGATTCAATGTCGGTTTGTAAAATTCTCTTGTAACCAACGATTTTGTAATGTTTGATTTTCTAAACCTGGAGTGATTTCGCGATTTTTTTTCGATTTAGAGTTTTTCACGTAAAAATCATCGTCTCGTGTGTAATTGTTGTTGTTTTATTTTCTACTTATGTGATTGATTAGTTTAGGCTTATCTGCAGCGTTCGGCTTTTTTAATTAAATTAATCAGTGTAAATCCATCGATAAACAAGATTTTCAAAATACTTTACACACGATCGCGAATCCAAACTAAGAGCCCACAGTTAAATTTAATTGTAATTGTGATCACTAGAATTTTATTAAAATTCTTCTCACACAATTAAATCCAATTATTGCCTACATAGTTAAATTTTAATTACTAGCGCACAAATAGAATTTAGCATATGTATTAATTTTTTAAATTTAATTTTTAATTTCATTGGCAAACATAAATTACACAAAAATGTAATTTTACACAGACATATTTTAATTACGTGGGGATTAAATGAGCAAAATAGTTAAATATAACTGTCTACACAACTATATCTAACTATTTGCGCAATTAGTGTGCTTTATTACTTTAGAATTTAAATTTTAATTGAATTGGCTAAACTATATAATTTCATAGGCATATGCTTTCACACAATTAGCTTTACCGTGAGGATTAAATAAGAGCTTTCATTTCTACAGTAGATCTACATACTTTATAAATTTGATATAAAGTCAGTCAAGAGGTAAATCGAATACACTAAAGCACTGTTGAGCAAAATGATTGAAAATATAAATAAAAATGTTGATACGTTACGGTCAAAAGAAACAAAAAATAAAGAAATTGAAAGACAAGAACTGAAAAATAAATTCTTATAAACTGACGCTAAATCGTAATAATATAGATGATCGAGGTTAGTGTTGAATACTATCTCCTTATGATAGATTCGTTCCCTACACAGGTGTTAATGAAGTTCACAGACGTCAATCTCTCATGATACAACAATCAACGCGGAGAAAAAATACTCCAATCTACTGGTACAACGAACCATTAAGTGTTTTGTATTCTCGAACTCTTAAACTTGCACACACAATAATGCAATGGAAGAAAGGATTATAGGATGCCAAAAACATGCTGAATGGATGGTTATTTATAGCCTCAGAAGTGACTATTCGGAACAATCATTGCACATGTTCAGAATAGGTTCAACTTTTAGTCATCAGTGCTTAAGAGCTTTGCGAGCAGTCTGCGAGCACTCTACACTGGAGTTCATTGAGCGCTCGAGCACCTCACGAGTGCCCAACACTGGATAGGTGACGCTCGAGCGCTCCACGAACACCCTATTCTGGTTTGGTTTTTGCGCATAGGCTCGCGAGCGCTCCATTTTCGAAAATGACTGTTGGTTCGACCCGTTGGGTTAAAGGTAAGTAATCGAATTTTAAATTTAAATTTTTAAAAAATTTCTTTAAATAAAAATCTAAATAAATTTTCTCCATAAATATATAAGCTACTCAGGTCGATCTATAACTCAAACCCTGCTCGGCTCGGTCAATCGAACGGACGGTGGTGGCGCTCACACGTGGGATTATAGTTTAACTCTAACTTAGTAGGTCTTCTCCCATCCACGAAACTAGGTGCCTTCAAGGGACTCTCCCCTTAGTCTAACTCTAGCTTATATGTATCTACTAAGTTCCTCAAAAACTTCCAATGTGGGATTGTAGTTTTACACTTTCATTAACCCAATAAAATCCATGTTTAAGCGACGACTTTGAACATCAATTTCTCATTCACCTTTTATCGAATTTTAGCAAATAGATATACATCGTTAATCTTCTCATTGAGGAGAATGCGTAGCACCCCGGATCCAACTCAAAAGACGTATGGATCCCATATTTATTTTGGCCCAAAATTTGTAAAAAATAATATTATTAAATCCGATTTTAACAATTCCCCACATGAATGAGAAATGGCCATACAAACCAATGCATATGCAAATGCAAACACACAAAGAGAGTACAAGCAAAAATCTTCTGTATAGAGATAGGTAGTTTGTGGCTTTGAACCTTTTCTTGTGAAAGTCTATCGAATTTACTGGCTAATTAGTGAATATGGTGTCTTGAACTATTCATTCGTTTGTATAAACTAAGACAATGGAAAATCACATAGGATATTTCCTAACACCATTTGGTTCTCATGATTGTGTTCATTTTATCCCCGAACAACCTAGCTTTCATGAGTACTCTAGAGAAATTTAGCCTTATCATTCTCATAAAACCGGTCTAGTTCACATTCACATAGGTAATTTCTTATTAAGAGTATCTTGTAATACGCCACTTGAATTTTTCATGATATAAGAATCATTAAAAGCTTAGCTTATCCTGAACTCGCTGCAGGTATCACAGTGTCCTCATAAAAATAGATATGAGGGATTACCTTTGCTGTGATCCTCATGAGTCATTTACAATTTAGTTATCTATTTGAATCTATATCTTGGTATCTTCAGTCAGCTAGGTTGGGTGTCCGTTATGACAACTCCTTAATTTATAGGCTTTAAACCCATTTTTCTCAATGATCAACTAACTTGATTCTTTGGTTAGCGGATCCGCAATGCTATAATTTGACTTTATATAGTTAATTATGGTAACTCCATTAGAGAGTAGTTTGTTTGATGGTATTGTATTTTCAACGAATATTTCAAGACTTACTATTATACATATTACTCAATGCCCTTCTAATTACTGATTGGTTGTCGTAATAAATACAAATTATAGGCACATGTTTTAACAACATTGGAAATTCCTCTAGGAATTGGTGAAGTCATTCTGCTTCTTCCCCTGCTTTATCTAAAGAAATAAATTCAACTTCCATTGTGGACCTAGCGATACATGTTTGCTTGGAAGATTTCCAACACATTGCTGCACCACCCAAAGTAAAGACATATCCACTCATGAATTTTGAGTCTTTGGTATCATATATTCAATTCGTGTCGCAAAACCCTTCTACTACGCTTGGATATTTCGTATAGTGCAGTCCATAGTTAAGGGCGTATCTCAAATATCTTACCCTAACTATTGCCATCCAGTGATTTATCTCTAGGTTATTTGTGTATCTACTCAATTTATTGACAGCACATGCAATGTCTGGACAAATACAATTAGTTACGTACATTAAACTATCAATAATCTAGGACTACTCTAGTTGAGATATGTCATCTCCAATATTCTTCGATGAGTGAAAATTTAAGTCTATAGGTGTTCTCACTGGACAATTGTCATATTTCTTGAACTTTTCAAAAATTTCTTAATATAATGAGATTGAGACAACACATATCCTTCAGATGTTTTAGAAATTTTAATTCCTAGTACAACTTGTGAAATACCTAGATTTTTCATATCAAACTTATTGTCTAACATTCTCTTGGTAATTATAATTATATCATGATTACTACTAATAATTAGTATATCGTCAATATAGAGGCACATAATGACATATCCTCTTTCTATGTTTTGAAATAGACACACTTGTTACATTCATTCATTTTGAATCCATTTGACATCATTACGTTGTCAAATTTCTCATGCTATTGTTTTGGAGCTTACTTGATACCATATAAAGATCTCATAATCTTACACACTTTTCTTTCTTTTCCTTGAACGACAAAGCCTTTCAATTGTTTCATATATATATATATATATATATATCCTCATTCAATTCTCTATTTAGAAAGACTATTTTAACATCCATTTGATGTATCTCAAGATTGTACAAGGCCGCTATAGCAATTAACATCTTTATTGATGTTATCCTTGTAACCATAAAATATGTATCAAAATAGTCACTCCTTCATTTTGCTTGTATTCATTGATAGCAAGTCTTGTTTTGTCACGTTCCAAAACCCGGGTCACATGAACCATCCAAGAAAAACTATTTTGCGAAATCAAAACCCACCAAAACAATCCAAATCAGAACGATTTAAAACATAGATAAATAATGAATTCAAAACCTTTAAGATTTAAAACATAGATAAATAATGAATTCAAAACCTTTAAGAGATGCACAGTTGAGGGTTTGTTTTCAATAAAAAAGTAACCTAAAAGAATGAGGTCTAAGTCCTAAAAGTCAAGCTTTTAAAACAAAACACAATTTTTCAGAACATGTCCATACCGATCGATCGGTCTTTAACAGTTCGTAGTTCCCACACGCCTGTCAAATAACCGAGGCATGCAAAAGATAGATCGATAGACCAATAGATCGATCGATCGATCGGTTTGACCCTGGACAGATTTTCAAAGCCAATCTATAGATTCTACCACTTAGAAAATATTGTATTCCTTTCCAACACATATAAGGCAAAAAGAAACAACCTTTAGGGGTGCTAAAAATAGATCAAAAACCTATCTTGGGGCACACAAGTTGAATTAAAACGATAAACCAACTGAAAACCATCGTAGAACATTGAGATCACCCAACTCAAAACCCATTTTCAACCATAGAATATTAAATTCAACCATCCCAAGATTCCTCTCATATATACAAGCATACATGCATCAAAACCAAAGCCTTGAGGCTTACAAACCAACTTCCTTCACGTGCAAACAAAATAGAATAAAGATTACATGGTTCATACAACCAAAAAGAGAAGATTATGAGTTTTCTAATCAACCACCGTTCTTCGAACTACACCACACTAAGACAAATCATCTCAATCACCTGAAATTGTTTAAATCGAACAACGTAAGCCGAAACTTAATAGGAATATACTAGCATGCTTAAAAAGCATAACATGTAACTACTAGCTAGATGAACAGCTCACCTATTAGGGTTGGTATACTGAAAATTATATTTTTAGTATTTAATTTTATTTTAATAAAATTAATTTTTTATTTTATGAGAATCTTAATGAGCAATGTATGCATATCATTTCTTTTAATATTATGCATGAATGTCATTTATTCTGTATAGTATTTAATCTGATGTGTAGAATACGACTTATACACAGAAGATTAAATTTTAGATTTTTACAGAATATTAGTTTTATATTTATTCACAGTTTAGATGGAAATGGACATTCCATCGGTACGACTGTAGTACAGAATTTTAGTAGACCTGTCTTGGTTACGGGGAACAGATAATAGTATTATTTATTGTTCCGACTCTCTGTACTAGTACACTTTGTGTGTATTGAACATGACACATTAGGGTAATTAATTTTATACTGATTATATAAATTAATTTACATGCCAAGGTTATTATGAACTGTGCTTATGCTCTTAATCTTGAAATAATTATTGATTTTGGTATATTTAATATTCGTTATTTTAATCCATTAGAGGGTGTGATCTTATTATATCTATATTCCTTGTGAGTTGGATAGCGGTATTATTTATATAGTAAATATTAATTATTGACGAAATTCACGTCCCGAATGATCGGGATTGATGATACCCCCTTAAGAAAACTTATAAGTTTTGATCGAGCTAAACCCTGCAGGTGGATTTGATTATCCGGTGGTCAAATAAATTAAGCGGAAGAGTTTAAGAAATTACCAGATGTTGATTAAATTAGATTGTCAGTAATTAAATTTAATTGGTGGGTATCGAGAATCTTAATGTGGGGAGAAATGTTAAGCAACAGGAGCTCAATTCAATATGGTCTTGAGATTGTGGGTCAAAGTGTAATTATAGTTCTTTAGTGGTGTGAATTATAATTTAGTATTTTATAAAAATTACAGAAACTGCTGCTAGTTTTTCATAATTGCAAATACCGCTATGAGGTTTCCCTAATTGAAAAAATCGTTGATACGTATATGTGTTCCACTAAAAGTATGGCTCATAATTACTCTACAGGTCGCTGCTGTAACCCTATAAATTTGCGGGTAAGCTAAACCATATTCATAACTTGTCTTCAAGACTAAAGCTGTCCAGATTTTGCTGGTACAAACTCTCGATAAATTATAACTCACACTATATTCAAGAATCGCATAAGGAAGTACAGTAGAAGGTCTGATATGAGCTTCAACTCGGAATAAAAAACGTAGTTGAAGAATTGACCAATAAAAGGTATTCTTCTAAATTAACTTTGTTTGCACGAGTTTTAATTTTGATAGTTTGATATCAAAAGTTTTATCTAAAATCCGTTTCAGCAGTTTTGCCTCCAACAATTGGTATCATAATTGTTTTATTTTTTGTTTACGGTTTATCAGGGCTAGATAATTTTAGAACTGTGCTAACTTGGTTTTGCCGGTGTTTTAATCCCAATTTTATGATCATCTATTATTTCATGTTTGTTTGAATGGTTTGAATGATGATTATTTAATCTTTTTTAATCATGGGAATTGACCGTGATAGATTAAGTTTTTTCTAGAAATGAATGTGAGCTTTCGGGACATAGGATCAATGTAATAGCTAGTTATTTATTTTTAAATATCTATTTAGATTATTTAAGAACAGATTGAATATATCCAAGAACATGAAGAACCGACGGTGGTTTCAAATTTTTATGAGCCACGGATCGCGGCAAGTTTTAACGGTTTTAAATAATTTTTTCTGGTAAGTTTCTACAGTATTTTATGCATTAAAAACAGCAACAAAAATAAGTTAAAAATAGCAACAAAAAAAAACCAAAAACAGTTCACAGTCGTCTCATGATAAGTCTTCAGTCCGTTTCTTAAAGATTTAGAATTTTTTGAATGATTCTCCCTAGCCTTATATTTATAGAGATGATCCACGCCCCATATTTTAGTCTTTCAATCAAATTCTAGCTGTTCTATTTCGTCCAGACGATTCCTATTCTGCTCGAATGCTTTTCCAATAATAGCTTTTCCATCTGGATGCCCTTATTTTTTTCTGAACGTAAATCATTCTAGTCAATTTCCGTCCGGACGCCCATATTTTCATCCAACCGCAATTTTGTAAAAATACGATAGCTCTATTATCCCGAATTCAGACGTGCTTAACTCCTTCATCCGAACTCTTAATAGGGTCATTCTTATGTTCAAAGTGAAGCCCCTAAAGTCTAATTTTCAATGGTTCTAGCATCATATCAAGATTCATTTTGTACAAAAAGTTATAATCAAAATAGTGAAGATATGTCAATTTTTTTCACACAATTTTCATATATTTTTTGTCGAACTGTTTTTGAAACTTTATTTTTTCTTCACCGTTGAACTTTTTTACTAAATCTCTTGAACTTTGAGGTATTACCACTCATGGTGCCGGGTCTTTGGGTCCCGAGATGTAATCGGAACAACGTTATTTTGATTCTTTTGACTTCCACGTTGAAATTATTGACCTTTGACAGCTTTTAACCAATTTACACCATTTTTTCACTATCTTGCTTATTCCTATACTAACACTAAAATACTACAAAAACATAGTAGTAAACACATATCGAGATTTAGCAAAGCATACTTTGTAGAATTTGATCGGTACTTTTACGTACCGATCACATCCATAAACTTACACTTTACTAGTACTCGTGCAAAGCAAAAATAAAAGACAAATAAACTTATCTAACTAAAATTTATTTTCGTAGAATGCACGATTGCATTTAGTATGTGCAATAAGTCTTTAAACCCCTAATTTACCCCTAGTAGACGAGTTATAGTATCGTGAGGATTTTCAGATATGATACCCACAAACATGAACCACGTGCAATTTGAAAATTTTAAGTTAAAATAGTGAATTTTATAACCCCGACAATCAATTTGCATAATTATTTTTAGTTACTACTATCCTTACAATTAACTTTCCACATACCTGGATTCAGTGTGTATGAAGGCTCAACTACGTGCCTCGGTATCATACTTCTGAACATTTAAAGTTTAAACTTCTATCAAAACTATGTTTGGACTTTAATTCTCACTTGATATCACTCACAAGTAAACACTCAAAAACATGTTTATATATATGTGCACTCGTGGTATGCAATAGAGCTTATATTAAGCAAATCAAATATATTTCACATACTTTTGACACGAAAAGATGCTGAATTGAAAAAAATGACTCTTAATCTCGTGATTAGAATACCAATTGTTGAGAGTATACAATGCTTGCTTCATTCGTCATTTTTAATTAATTATTTTCCTACATCAAATTATGTCATTCTTGGGATCAAATTGGTCTTTATTTTTTGTTTTAGTGTTAGGCAGAAAAATATGTATCTGGGTTAGGGTTGAGTGTATATATTGTCTTAGAATAGGCTAACTGCTAAATATCACTCAATTCTTTATTTTTTTCAATTATTGCTCACATTCATCATTCTCAAAGTCAACTTTTGATTTTATACTTCACAGAATTTCATATTTTGTCATTTACTCAATTTTTTTTGTACCACTCAATTGCCCTTTTTTTTTCTTTTTTTTCAAATTTTTTTATACTTTCTTCTTCTTCTTTTTTTTTACAGACTTTTTCCACCATTTCTGATTATAGACTTTATTGTACCCATATAGCCACTAAGGGTTAAATCTTCACCATTTTATTTTTCAAGTTGTTCTCACTATTAACATTTATTAGCATGAAAACCAAATAAGTAGTTGAGTGTGCAGTGCATCAAAGCTGAGTGTACAAGTCCATAGTCCATTTTTCATAAAATTTTTAGTAACCCAAAAATCACACACATTAATTTATCTGGAGTACAAGATTCATAATTCTAAATTAAATTTATCAAAAACACTTTTTGTTTGAAAGCAATGAAAAGTGAAACGCTTATCTCCTAACTTGAACTATCCAATGTCCTCATTGGAAGAATACCGACATAGAAGGAAAAATAAAATGGTGAAGGATTTCATTTGACCAAAAGGTTGAATCAATTACTAATCCTAAAAAATGTTAGTGCCAAGCATTCAAACAAAAAGATATCAAAGCATTTAAGTACAGAAAGACTAACATATACAGAAAAATAAAAAGAAATAACTTTTTGATTTTACTTTTTTAATTTTTTTAGTTTTTTTAACACTTACAGAAAGCAATGAAAACCTGGGTTCCCACCCGAAAGGGCTAAGTTTAACATCTTTAGTCAGAAGTAATGACGGGTCAGAAGTTTAACATTTTCCTATAGCTGAAAAGGTGGCTGCTGGTCCTATAAGTGTGGATTGAAAAGTAGTCGATAGTGTCTGCCATGTAGTTCTCAATGGGGTAGAAGGTACATGCGTCCTGAAAGATAGCAAGTGGGGTAGAAGGTACAAATTTGAGACCACTAGATAGGAGCTGGTCCAACTTTTAGGTCAGTGTCGCCACTTATTTCGATAGATCGTGAGGTTGAGTGACCTTGGATTTTTTAAGAGGATGAGGCAATGGATTTGTTAATATGGGATGCTGAGGCTTGATGTTAAGAGTTTTCATTGAAACTTCCAAAAAGGTTTCAAGCTTGGTTATCATTTTTCAACATAAAGGTACCACCACAACAAACATCAACAAATTGACGGTGTTGAGGTGTCAACCCGCCATAAAAAACATTGGACTAACTGCCACTTCGGTACCTGGTGATGAGGACATGCTTTAATGAACTTCTTAAGGCATTCTCAAGTTTCGTGAAAGGTCTCGCTGTCGAGTTGAGTAAAACTCGTAATGGCACATCAAATCTGGTTGGTCTTGCCTATCAAAAAATACTTTTTGAGGAATTCTTGTTATAACTTGGCTCAAGTTGTGATCGCATTCGCTTATAAAGAGTTAAGCCAATGTTTGGCTTTGTCTTTTAAGAAGAAAGAGAATAGTTTCATTTTAAGAGCTTCATTTGAGAAATTATTGGTTTTAACAGTTGAGCATATCTCAATGAATTTATCATTGTGTTTATATAGGTACTCATTACTAAGTTCAAAAAAAGATAGTAACATTTGAATTATATTGAACTTAATTTCATAATTTGTTGCCCCAATCATGGTAGGCTAAAGGCAAGAGGGCGACACATATTCTGAAGGAATATAATACTCTATTAGTGATTTGATCTGTTGGTCTGTTTGGTTGTTCTCTGCCATTTGTGGGCTTGAGGTGGCCAGGGGAGAGGAAAGAGATAGAGAAGAGTGAAAGGCAGCTCGATTATGTTTAAAGGTTCGTTCGATCTTGGGATCAAATGGTGCTAACTGTGTGTGCAATGACCGAAGACCAAGCATGCAAATGAGAAATTAAAAGGAATACTAGGAATGGGCTACGGGCCTTATAAATCTAGTTTTTTTTTTCTGTTTTAAACAAAACAAAACAAAATATAGAACTTACAGTGCTCAAACAGGGATGAACCGTTTGTCTTCACGTCTGTACGTCTGTCTCTTGCACGTCTTGTTCATCTTCGAAAACCTGAAAGAGAAGAAAAATAGCTCACTATAGTAAAAAAGAAGAAAGAGAACCGAATAAAATTCTAGCTACAAAAATTGTAATCGTGCAAATAATCCCCAACAACGGCGCAAAAAATTAGTTAGTTTTCATACCGTACCAAAAATAAATATTTAAGATCCTAAAATTAACTACTATTTCGTAGAATAGTGGTTAAATTCGGATATCGTTCCTCATGGACTATGTGACAAAATTATAATTTTACAACTTAAAATATTATCCGATTCTTTTTTATAAAAAAAATTTATTTGTTTTAATCTAAAAATTTAAAATTAAATTAAACTAAAAATAAAAAATTTGATTTAGATGAGAAAATATTTCCTAATGATTTAAATCCATCATAACCAGTGTTTTAGTTTCATTCAGATTATATTTCATTCATTCGATTTAATTCAATACAGTCACGACTACATGACTGACACATATTAGCAAGAAGATAAGGTCGAATCCAAACATGGTATATCTTATCTTAGACGTGGCATACATCTCCGAGTGATCCTGGCACGACCCGTCCTATCCAAATATAAGATATCTTACATTTGGATAAGAACAAGAGCATATAACAGTTGCATGATCTCATTATTACAATCACAGAAATTAAAAATAGAAATTAGATAATTAAATTAAAAGCTCGTTAATCAAACTTCAACATTTCTAAATCATATAATGAATTGAATCCAAATAGAAAAGAAATATAAATCTAAACTAATTTTAAAATACCGACTATGGGTTCATCATCCCCTAGGAAGAAGAAGATCAACTGATTATGTTTCGGCTCAAATCTATGAAGAGTTGAAGAAGAACTAGTTCAAAGGCCTCCGTCTTTGACTTCTCGTCACTTCCTGAGCCTCCAGAGTCATCTCTAGATAACTCTTTAATCTGACTTTTGAAGATTTATAATTCTTTGAATGATTCTCCAAAGCCTTCTATTTATAGAGATGATCCACGCCTCCTGTTTCAGTGTTTTAATTAAATTCTGACGGTCCCGTTCCGTCCAGACGGTTCTTGTTCCGTCTGGACATTTTTCCAACAGTAGCTTTTATGTCCGGATGCCCTTATTTTCATCTGGATGCAAATAATTCTGATTAATTTCCGTCCGGACGCCCATATTTCCATTTGAACGCAATTTTGTAAAAACATGACAGCTCTATTGTCCCGATTTCAAACAACCATAACTCATTTATCCAAACTCCAAATAGAGTCATTCTTGTATTCAAATTGAAGCCCCGGAAGTATACTTTTCAATTGTTCTAACCTCATATCAAAATTTATTTTGTACGAAAATTTATAATTAAAATAGTGAAGATATGTCAATTGTCTTCACACATTTTTCGCATATTTTTTGTCGAACTTCTTTTGAAATTTTATTTTCTTCACCGTTGAACATTTTTACCAAATTTTTTGAACTTTGAGGTATTATCACTCATGGTGCTAGTTTTTCAGGTTCTGAAATGTAACCGAAACAACGTTGTTTTGATCCTTTTAACCTTTCACGTTGAAATTGTTGACCATTGACAATTTTTGATCCATTTTAGACTATTTTTTCACCATCTTGCTTCATCCTATACTAACACTAAAATACTACTAAAACATATTAATAAACACATAATCGAGACTTAACGAAACATATTTTATAAAATTTGATTGGTACTTTTGCATACCAATCATAACTTTTACGCAAAAAAAGAGGAACATACAACCACCCATAGTTAATTTATTTTTGGTAATGCTAAAGTCAATCATTACACAAACAGAAACCAATACAAGCTTTCTAATTGGCTTATATTATACTAAGATAGTTTATATTTTTCAAAATATATGATCTCTTCTAACACATTGAAAAAGGGTAATTGAAATTAATTCAAGTTCAAATTCTACTATAAAAAATGCAACTTCGTATTTATTATTCATTTTGAATTAAAAAAAAAACTTAAAGAAAACTCTCTGCAAATGTAATTTTAATAAAGGTTATATGTTTATTATGCTTATAACACGAATTGGTGTATTCGATTTAATATTTTCATTAAATTTTGTTTTACTTTTTAGATAAGTATTTTCACTTTTCACTTTACGCTTCTCATTTATTTTTCCCCTTTTAATTGTTTATTGGAGGGCAAGAGAGGTCAAAAGTTCAGTATTAATATCATTTTCTTACTTTTTAGGGATATATGAATTTGATGATAATATTGTAAGGCACTCAAGAAAATAATTTAAAAAGTATTTTAATTCTGAACGAGTAAACACGTGAAGGCAATTATTGTGCGTGGGACCGCACATTTACGTTTGGGTGTATTGTTTTAGGTCAAATTATACGATAATTTTAAAATATTATATAAATAATTTTACATAATTTTTTTAAATTTTTTTTTTATAATATAGTGAATTACTATTATCTCTCATCTACTGAACAAAAGTGTGTCTATATTTTGGCTTTGTATGCCAAATGGTACATTTTGATGCAGTGTTTTAGGCAAATTATATGGTATGTTTAAAAAATAAAATTTTTTTTATGCATATTAAGTTGATTACTATTGTCTCTCATTTGCCTAACAACTCTGTGTCGTGTCGATATTATGGCTTTTTTTTTGTAAGGAGTTTAAAACTCAGCTTTTTATTTTTTGGTTTAAAATAAAAACAAAAAATTAAAAAAATCTTGTTTGGGAACTCAAAGGTTTTTAATTTTTTTTACTTTCTACATAAAATAGTATAATATATTTTTAAAAAAATATCACAACTTTTATTATACGCATCTATTGTTTATAAAACATATATTTTTAAAATTTACTCGTCAAAATTTATATATCAAACAAGATATATATTAAATATAAAATTATGTAGAAATAAATTTTTAAAAATTATAACAACTTTTTTATGACTTCAAGCTTTTTTAACTTATTATATTTTTACTTAAAGTTAATCATACGGTTTACCAAACGATATTTTTTTTTACTTATTTGACTTAAAAAGACTTTAAACAAAAAAATTAACTTAAATTTAAGTTACCAAACAAAACCTATGCCACCCAAAGTGAACTTTCGTACATTATTAAATAAAAATACTACATAAACAACTCTACGTAATATTTTAGAACTACCAAACAATTACTCATACTTTTATGTATCCATAATATTTCTAAATTTGAGGAGGACTATTTTTGTCATAAAGAATTTAACAAGGGATAAATAAATTTTATCCACAAATATCACGGGTTCAATTCCAATATGGTGAGGAAACCAAGACCCAGGGGCCCGGTTTGGGTTAAATATTGACAATTTAGTTTTTTTTATATATATTTTTTTGATTTTTTTTTTTATCTTTTAGTTATTTTTTTTTATTTTTTCGAATCGTCTAATCGAGATGAACCAAAAAAGTAATAGATTTTGATCAAAAAATAAAAATAGTCCACACTAAAAATAAAAATAAAAAACATAAAATTTAGCTTATTGTTTATTCTGACTTTTTTTTTGTCCTTTTTAAATTTTTTTTTATATTTTAATAAAAAAAATTACTTTCTTGGCTCGTTCGGTCGTGAAGAAGAGTCATAAAGTAAAATAATTTAACTTAGTGTCTCTTTGAGATAACTTTTAAATTTGACTTTTAAGATGTTAATTTTAAAAAAATAAAAATAAAAATAAAAAAAGTGAAAATATATGGGATAATTTTAAAAAATAGATGTTAGAAAGAAAAAAAAAGAGAAAAAAAATTTGATTTTTTTTAAGTTGTCTTGAAAATTATGCAAACTTATTATTCTAAATAAATCAACTTAAAAATTAAACTTTTTAAAAAAAAACTAGCTTTGTAATTTTTGAAAATTTAGACGACAAATAAAATAATACCATATTTGATTTTTATTATTTTGTATTATAATTTATTTTTTAAGTATTTAATGTCTTTTTGTGTAGAGACTTTAGGTTTTTTTTTTTATGTGCGAAGATTTAGTATGTGTTTGAATTAATTTTTTTTTTAGTAATTTTTAAGTATTTTTGAATTTTTTTATAAAAAGGTAAGTATTAAATTATAATTTTTTTATAAAAAAAAAAGTAATAAAATTTTAATTTTTTTAATTACCCAAATTAACTTTTCTTTTTATTTTTAAACTAAAAAGACTTAACTTAAAAATCAGGACACAGACTTAATTTTTCTTTAGTTAGAATGTTTTTTCTCTTTATGCGAAGACTTTTCTCATTTTTTAGGGAGAATCTTGTTCCGTCAATGTATTTTATTTTTGCGTACTTGTTTTGATAAAAAAAATTTAAAAAAATCTCAATATGGGATGAAACATCGTGTGCCACGTGGCTAGTTGATGGAGACCGCCATAGGCAACCATCACCAAGCCACCGCCAAAGTGCTTTTGAACTGTGGGATTAATTAGTCCTGTCTTTGGGCGTTTAGATTAACAAACTTGGGAGTTAAGTTAAAAATGCGTTTAGCTGACGTGATTTCTATTAGGGAATCTGAGTAGGTTATCCAGATTGACGAGTCATTCTTGTTGGTTCTCCTCGGTATATGTGGAATTGTTTAGCATAAACCTATGTGGCTATGTGATAGCATGCTAAGTGTTTAGTGTTTATGTTCATGCCATGTGATGCATCTTATATGTTGTTTTGCTTTCATATAGACGCGATGTTGGCGAGGAGAGGGCGAGCCGTGGTCGTGGCCATGGCCGTGCTGGCCAAGGGGATATTTCTATCCCTGATGTTGGGGATGCTAATTCTTCCCAAGGACCGATGGACGCGACGGAGCTGTTGCGTGTGCTTGTTGGTTCTATCCAGCATCTGGTTGCTAGGAATGAGCCTGTTATGGAGAGAGTGCCTGAGGCGAGGGCTATAGTTACAATGCGAGAGTTCAAACGCATGGATCCACCTACCTTTGCAGAAGATCCTGATCCTCTTCTGGCGACAGAGTGGTTGGAGTTGACGACTCGGATCCTGGACACATTACAGATTGTGGAGGATGAGTTATGAGTTTTTTTTGCCACCTTTCAGCTGAGATGTGATGCTCATCAATGGTGGAGGTATGCCAGGACTACAGTAGAGGTCACATGGGCAGCTTTTACCCGAGTCTTTCTAGAGGGATATTTCCCAGCTTCGATGAGGGACTTATGCATGGAGGAGTTCTACTCTCTTACCCAAGGGGCCATAGACATCATGCAGTACGAGGCCAGGTTTACGAGCTTGTCTCGGTTCGCACCGGAGGTGGAGTACACAGATGACTTGCTTTCGATGAGGTTTGAGCGGAGCTTGAGGCCGGCGATCAAGGAGCGAGTGGCTGTGATGGGATATCGTGTGTTCAGACAGCTGGTGGAGGCGGCTGCGAGGGTTGAGAATGCTTTGGCTGAGACTAGAGCTTCGAGGGAGGCCAAGACATCACAGGGTGGTACGGAGGCACAGACAGCTGGGCGTTCCAGCAAGAGGTAGAGGTCCTCTGGTCCCAGTTTCTATCCATCTGGATCACAGCAGTTTTCAGCACCATCACCATCTGTGGCTTCGTCTGGGAGGCCAGAGCAACGGGAGTTAACCTGTTATCAATGCAGATAGCCGGGGCATCGTGCGGCGAATTGTTTACTGCCGAGACCATCCCAGAGTTTGGATCCAGTGCAGCCGCAGGGGAGGGACACATCAGTTTGCTATGGATGTGGACAACCCGGACATATTCGTAGGAATTGTCCCTAGGGAGGCAGTGCGCCGAGCAGGGAGGACACACCAGTGGGTTCATATGTGCAGGGTCGACAGCAACCTTCCGCGGTACAGACTTCCCGGATAGCAGGTGGGAGCACATCGGTTCAGTCGGTGTAGCAACCGACAGCACCGAGTTATGGCAGACAAGACAGGGTGGTGTTGCCCCGAGTGTATTCTCTTACAGCTCGCGGTTCATCTAAGGCACCGGTCGTGCCGGAGGATGCTGATATGCCTTCAACGAGCATAGGTACTTTATGAGTCTGCAAGCTTTGGGCCAGTTTTCATCATTGCATCTGTTTGGGGTTTGCTAGGGATCCCGTGGATTGTGTGCTATGTTGAGGCAGCGGTGGGTGATGATGTGAGGTTGGGAGTGTTGTAGATCCCGTGTCTGTGAGATAGTTGGCATTTATCTAGGATGCCTGGCCTTATTTGACTTATCCTAGGAATGGTTTGGCTGACCATCTCGTGTGCCTGTGTCGATTACGATCGACGGTTGTTGTTTTGACCTTGAGTTGAATTTCGAGGGCAAAATTCTTTTAAGGGGGTAGAGTTGTGAGATCCTGACCCGTTTTTTTTTCAAAGTTTTTGGACGCGCGTTAGGTGTTTCCGTTGCAGCATATTTTTACTGCTTTTGATGCATGATCGGGTTTAAATATGCATGTGGGGTCAGTTTCCAGGGTCGTGGGCCGTTGTGGTGCGATTCTCAAAAAGTTTTAAAAAAAATATTTTGGAGACCTATAAATATCTGGAGTTAGATATTTTCATGAATATATTTTTCAAAACTTCTCCAGTAAGTTTCTCGTTTCTCTTTGTCTTCTTGCTAAGTTCTCGGGGGCTCGTGGCTCGATTTTCAGCAATCCAACAGCGGATCCGTGATTTTGGCGTCGTAGGTTACGCAACCATCCGATCAGATTTTGATTCCAGCGAAGCTCAATTTTTCACGTGATTTGAGGCGTCGAGTTTTGAACTCACCGAGGTAGGATTCTAAACCCTACTGCTATGTAAGGGTGTTGTGGGTAAGCGTGTGTATTTTTAACGGTTAGATCTTGGTAGATCTGAAATTTTTTTATCAAAGTTGGATTTTGAGTTAAAGATCGGGTTTTCGTTGGTTTCGGTGGATGGAATCGTGTTTTGAGAGTTTCTTTTGTGGTTTTGAGGTTAGGCTTGGGCGTGTATATGTCCGAGGGTGTTGTACGGAGGTTTTGAGGCTTCGATTCAAGGGTTTGGAGGTTGAATCCGTAGCTCAGAATCAGTTTTTAGGTGGGTTCAGTCGACTAGATAATTATTTTTGGGTTCGGTCGAGTGGACCGAGGGGTTCGGTCGACTGGACCAGGTGTTTTGGCGTTTTGTGGTTTTCCAGTAGGGTGTTCGGTCGACTGGAGGTGGGGTTCAGTCGACTGAACGTCTAGGCTGTGTTTTAGTGGTTTTGGGTTGGTTCCTTGGTTTTTGAATGGTGTCCTACGGTATTCAATTGATTAATTTATGGGAATTACTTAATTTAAATACCTGTGGATTCCTTTTGGGTTTGGTTGGTTGTGTGATGGTTTCAGGTGTCGTGTCGTGGCCTCAGGTGTGCGTTTGAGTGTTGCCCTCGTGGGTGATGTGCATGGTAGATGCGGTTTGTGATGCACGGTTAGGTACGTTGTTTGATGTTGGGTTGTGTTGGCGCAGGTGAGCGTCGTGGGTCTGTGATGACCGTGTTAGGTGTGTTTGAGCTAGTGGTGGTCGTGTGGATTGTCCCGGTGAGTGGATGTCGATTTTGACAAGTGGTGTCGTGATGTGATTTTATATGGTTACGTGCATATTTGTAACTGTTTATTTATGTACGGAATATGTAAGTGAATTACATGAAATGATATCGTTATGTGATACCTGGTTTATGCTTTAAAACCTAGAATTTTATATGCATGTGATGTGGTTTGTGGAACGTCGTGTTGATACATGGTTATATGCTTTAAATCCTATTTTAGGTTTGCATATGTGTATGAAATGGTTTAGATGAATATGTGATCTAGTAGATGTAAATTCTGGTTGAAGATGCACGTGTGCGTGTGTGGGTGTATGAGGTAGGCTGCGAAAGCCGGTGTATGAGGTAGGCTGCGAAAGCCAGTGTTTGCGATATCTGATGGATTGAAACGAGATCCTGATGGGGCACGGGTATGTGTGCCTGCGCGATATCTGACGGATTGAAACGAGATCCTGATGAGGCACGGGTGTGGGTGTGGGTGTGTGTGCGAAATCTGAAGGCTGAAACGAGGTCCTGAAGAGGCACATGTTCATGTATTGCTTGTATTGCATATTGGGACGGATAGACTAATTTTCTTAAAAATTGTATTATCGGCTTACGGGAGTTGAAATACTGTATTAACAACCTACGGGAGTCGTAATACTTGAATCGTTTTCAGGGCTCTAATGAGTCAAAAAATAGTTTTTATCCTCGCTTTCCCTTGCATGTGAAAATGATTTTCTGGATCTGGTGAGTCGTGATCTAAAACGGTTTTCAAATTATTTTATTGGCTTGAAAGAGAGTCAAAAACTGTACTTCGTTTATCGAGCATGCTTAGCTTATGCTGCATCTGTTGTTTAGAATCTGTTGAGGTTTGGCTCACGGTGTGGGATTTGCTTTTCTTCAGGTACCGGTCACGCAGGTTGATCTGTAGGTGCTGAAGAGGTGGAAGAGTTGTAGTATTCCTTTTTGTTAGTTTTGTTACATGTATGTTTATAACATGTTTATGGGCGTTGGAGCCATGTAATGTTGCTATTTGACGTTTATATACAATGCATGTATGGTTTAAATTGAGAGTATATTCTCGGGTTGGGTATCTTGTATGGTTGCTTATGGGTGTTTCACGTGACCCGTAGTTTGGGGCGTGACAAATATTATCATCCATTGTCTTGTATAGGGCTCTCCCGACATCTGTGGAATTTTCAGAATCTCGCCGAAGACTACGATTGATTTTGTCAAAATACTTTACTTTGTCGGAAAGGGAAGAGACAGTCTGATTTAGATAAAAAAAAGTCTTGATCAACTTTTGCTTGAAATAAAGTCAAGGAAGAGGAAAGAGAGTTGATCAAGGAGGCGACTTCTGATAAGTCAATATGGACAAAAGCAGAAGATGCAGGTGGAGCAAATGCAAAAGTAGGAGGAGGAGCATAAGAGGGACCGGGAATGTCAGAAGATCCATGAAAATCAAGTCGAGAGGGAGGAGAATCAAGATTTATAGGAATAGAGAAAATATCTCGAGGTGCATGAGGAGGAGGAGTTCTAGCAAAAGAAGGGGTACCATGATGAGAGGTGGTCCAAACACTATTAACATTTGCAATTTGTATATGTTTTAGTGAGGAACCACCATACAAGTCATGTTTTGAAAAGGCAATAGCCTTCTCCTCAGATAAGTCCATTCCAAAATGGCAAAAAACTCGAGTAAGATACATTCCATGTGAGAGAAAGGAGTTGAATTTACTGTGGAAATACAGCATGTGAAAAATGAATAGAAAACCTAGATCAAAGCTTTATTTTTCAAGGATACACCACATAATGAAAATATGCATATATGTGACGTCTCTAAGTTTTTTAATCTGAGATAAAAAAAATATGGTTGACCATGTGATGTAGAAGACGCATCTCAAGCTTGAGTGAATTAGCCTCTAGGGGCTTGGTCGGGTCAATGTCATCATTTACAAAAATGTTCTTGACAGAATCAGAGAAAGAGAAACCTTTAATGTCAATGGATTTTTTGCTGAAGTGAACACAAATATTCCCTTCTAAAATGCCAAGAATCTCATTAAGAGATGAGAGAGTCAAGACAATGTCTACACCATTCACCCATGTGGTGATGGTGGTGGTCGGAACAAGTAAAATGTAGGAACAAGCATAGAAAGATTTGACCAATGTGGGACAGTGGGATTCGCGGATTTGAAGGAGCCTTTCCCACCCAAGACTTGAAAAGAGATCCTTAAATCTCATTTCAATAGATTCAAAGAAAGAGAAATTTATGCTACGACCAGGAACAATTTTTCGATTCACGAAAGATGCGAAATAAAGTTGACAAAGTTTGGATGTTTTGAATCTTAGTACCTCGGCCGTTGCTGCCGGTGCTTGTTCTATTGCCATCGTCGTTGCTGCCGTGGTGGTCGTTTTCTTCCGTTTTGACGTTCTAGGGCTTGAGGAGGATCTTTCTCCGATTCTTTTTGCCCCTTTTCCCATCATTTTTAAAGCATTTTTGATAGATTTGGGTTGAGATTGAAGAAAGAAGATGAGGAGTCGACACAATTTTTTGAAAAGAAAAGGCAGGAGATGAACCGCTTTATAGAGTGAGAGAGAAAGGGAACGATGTGACGGTTCGGGGGACCAACACGTCTATATATAAGCATAACGATGTGTGTCGACACAAATTATATTTGGTGTCGACACTATTCGTATCAAGTGTGCATATTGAAAATAGAAAATGGTGTCGACACATTTTCAGAAGGTGTCAACACATTCGGCTATTTGGGTCGACACGATTAAGCTTAGTGTCGATACTGAATAGAAAAGGATCGACACTTTTCTCATAGTGCCACTTCTATACAGCTTTGTGTCAACAGAGCACACAAGTGTGTCGACACATTTTCAAGTGGTATCGACACATTTTCACATATCAAGAAAAAATATCAAATACTTTGAAATGCAATGAAAAGACATGGTTAGTATGGCATTTTAATCAAGAATTAGGAGCACATAGCATTCCAAATTCTCTTTTAATATAACATATTCTTTCTTCATTTAAATATTTTGTGAAAATGTCTACTAATTGGTATTCTGCGCCTATAAATTCAAGTTTGATATTTTCTTCATGCACATGATCTCTTATAAAGTGATGTCTAATCTCTGTGTACTTGGTTCTTGAATGTTATATTGGGTTTTTAGTATATTAATTGCACTAGTTTTATCACATTTAATAGGGATATGATCTAAATAAAAATCATAGTCTTCTAATTGTTATTTCATCCAAAGAACTTGTCCACAACAGCTTCCAGATGCAATGTACTTAGCCTCAGCATTGACAAGGCACTGAGTTCTGCTTCTTACTAAACTAAGAGATTAGTGAGTGTACTAAGAATTGACAAGTACCACATGTGTTTTTTTTATCTACTTTGCATTCGGCAAAATCAGCATCTAAATACCCAAATAACTCAAAAGTTATTCCTCTAGGATAAAATAATTCTAGGTTTTATGTACCTAAAGGTATCTAAAGATGCGCTTAACAGCGGTCACATGTGATTGTTTAGGATTTAATTAAAATTTAGCACACATGCATACACTAAACATAATACTCGGACAATTAGCAGTTAAATATAAGAGAGATCCAATCTGTTAGATCTAGGCAACCCAAGAGGGGATGAATTGGGTCTTTAAAAAAGATAAAAAAGTAATTTAAAAACCTTTTCAGAAATTTTTTAATATAGCAATAAAGCAAGATATGTAAATATATAACCAATGCAAATATTAAAAGATGAGGGATAGA
>JAOTRH010472596.1:0-26653 GCA_034768845.1 Heliamphora exappendiculata | reverse complement strand
CCCCACTAGTGGACGGTGGGATTGGTCCCCTGAGGATTCTCGAGATGCGTGCAAGTTAGCGCGGACACCCAAAGATATCAGAAAATATACCTATTAAACTCCAATGGGCGAATTGTAGCAAGCTTCTCTCACTTCCCTTTATCCCTGCCATCCAGTGGTTTGACCGTAAACATCCCTAAAAACCCATTGATATCCATTCTCCACACATAAATTTGCATGAAATGGAAAGCAAGCCCACCTCCTACTCTACCCTTCCCATACCAAAAGAACATGTATCCACTCCACAAGCCCAACGACACAACACACTTTTCCCATTCTCCTTTATAATATTTTGAATTTTAGTTTTTTGAATACACCCAACATTTTCCTACCATTCCATAAGGAAAGACAGCTAGACTTCGAGACTTCATACCCACCCTTTTATCCTCAGCATCCTTCTCCCACACATTCCAACTAAGAATTTTGATCCTCATGTGGCAACAACAAAAATCCCCTCCCCTTCCAACCCACAATGCTTGTTCTCTCTCCTCCCTCATTCAGGCTGAAGTTGATTGAGCAACCCAACTTTCTTGACTCTCTTGTCAATCTAATATGTTGCACCCATACTTTTTTGTACCCTTTTGTGAGACCCTTACACTCTTTCTCATTTCAATGGCTTCAAAAATTATCAGCCACTTGTGAAGTCCTATTATAAGGGTCTCACAAAGGGTACAAAAAAGTATGGGTGCAACATGGTAACTCTATCTCATTTCAATGCCGTCAAAAATTATCAGCCGCTAGTGATGTCCTACTATAAGGAGCCCCCAAGATTTTTCCGGCGTACCTGATTTTCTTTAAAACGTGGCTCTCTTCGTTTGTCAATAGATTTTCTGTAACAGCCTAGGCATTTCCATAATTGTTCTCATAAATTCTACGTTTATACTTGCATTTATCCTCTTATTCTTATTTGCTATTTACACACTTTCCATTTCACGCAAATAGAGAGGCTTAAGTCTTCAATTCATTATGACATTAAGGAGATGTTTGTCAGAGCTTCAGTTGGTAGCTTTTAGCCTTTTAAAAAAAAATCCTATATAGGATTGTTTGTTACGGTTTCTTTGTTTTTGCTTATGGGCTAAAAACAACATAAAAACTGGGGAAAAAAGGATTTTTAGAAGGTCTATTTTAGTGTTTTTGGCTTCTTCTATTCAATAACCAATTTTTACCACAGGTTCAGCTGCAACAAACTCACACCAAGTGTGACTTGACATGGTATATGCTTGATTGAATTTGAGTTGTGTAGTTTGGGAACCTTGCAATCAAATACAACCGTTAATGGTAGAACAATGCTTGGCATGCTCCACTCCGAAGCCTATTCTTTTGCTAAATTTATAACCTAGTGATTCTAATCTTCCTTCATCAAGGAGCTTAATTATTTTAGTATAATATTTATTACACTATGACGATAAGTGAGAATTTCTTTGAAATTAATTAGGGTTAAGTAAGCTTAGTTGCAGTAAACTCGATTAACTAACACAAGGCAAGATTTCTTTTTTTGACTTGTAGTGGGAAAGTTTTACGTGAGGATTGGGTGCATATATTAGAGCATTTTTGGAATGTAAATGGAGCAAAATTGCAAAATTTGGTAAGTTCACAAAATCATAATTTGTAATGATGGTAGGATTATGTAGAGTAAAGAAATATTAAGGACATCCTCACCTTTTAAATCATAATTGTTACTATATACATGGGATATATATAAAGAAAAATTCAAACCAGCCCATTATCAATGTAATCCTACCCCTGTATTTGATACTCTGCTTTGTAGTATATATATAAGGCAAATAATCAGAGAGAGAGGTCATGGCTTCCAACGTTTCTTCTGCTTGTGCTTGGTGGGAGCTTTGTTGGATAGTCAATACACTGTTAAAGGCATCAGATGCGAGAAGGGGGTGGGGAAACTGGGTAGTTGGAGGAATGAACTCATAATACCTTTTGGGTATAGCAAAGCAAATTGTGTGGGAAACTTTGTAGAACTCTTGGTGGTGGAAGGGGAGAAGGAGGAGGTGCTGTGTATTAAGGAATCGAGCAATGGGGATGAGCAGAGGGGTTCTGCAAACACTCTATCAGTCTTTGCTTTAGGAGGTTGGGTGATGATCTGTGTTCAGCGGCACTGGAGCTAGAGAAGACAACAGCGCGTGGGGAACATCAAGTCTCAGAATGGCCGGAGTGCTTGACAAGCAGGGAGGACTTGACATGTGTACATGATAGAAGGACAATGGATTGCTACCGAGTTGTATGCATGTGAAAATGATGAAAAACCCAATGGCAATGGTTTATTACGTGAAAGGAGGGACACCATACACACATTAGTGGCCAAAGGGTGAAAAATGACGCTTCTCTCTTTATTTTACGGTTTTTACCCATAAGCTAAGGCATGTGCTTCTCATTGTCCACGCTTATAACTCACCGCATGCTCCCCGACTCTGTGGAAGAGAATGAATGCACTACTTTTCAATGCACTTGCAGGGGTTGCCCATATACCCTTCATCGTCTCAAATAAGGTTTAGCTCGTGGTTAATGGGCCAGTATTAAAGAAAACGGTGCCCAAGTTTTTAAGGGCCTCTGGTCCGATTGTTGTATTCATGTGAGAAGTCCACAAGGGCCCAACCCAACCTAGGGGGCCTTTTGAAGTTTAAAGGAAAAGTGTCTAGAATAAAGGAGGCCCGTTAGGTCACGAATCTAGAAAGAACTGTGGTGCACTCAAAAAAAAAAATCCAGGCAGGTCTAAGAGGAATTATTTTCACGAGAACTTGTAAAGGTAACCCGATGGCAACGGTGGAGCTCCAGGCAAAGGAGGTCATCGACAGATGGTGCAGGAGTTCCAAGCAGAAGGGTCATCAACGGGCGGTGAATTTACTCCGGCAGAGGTTTGAACGCATCTCAACTATGGTTTTAAACTCGTTTCATTTCCCTGAAACCGACTTGCCTCTTTCGGGTCAAGTTTTTGAAAAGCCCCAGGGGAAAAGTGGTGTTTTGGGAGGGGCCACTAGTTCGGTGAGTCTTGGTGAGTCGTTTTGTACAAGAGTTCTTTCAGTGGGTGTGGGGAGTTCTCAAGGTATAAGGGAGGCGTTTCTTGATCCTTTGGGTGGGTGTGAGATGGAGGTCGGGCTCTTGCTCGTCCTTATTTTGTGGAAGAGTGGGAGAAGACTGGAGTGGGGGATGATTTTGGGAGTGGGTAGGGAGGAGGTTTGGGGTGGAAGGGAGATGAGCATATGAGGAGAGGAGATGGGAAGGACGTGTGTAAGTTTTAGAGAGGGTGGAGGGATCAATAGGGGGAGAGGGAGAGGGTGATTAGCTGGGGAAGGTAGAGGGGGGTGAGGGACTTGGTGTTGAAGGAGGAGCTGTTGTGTTGTTCTCCTTTGGCTTTGCGAGAGCCTGATTGCGATGGCGAGAAATGAGTTACTGGTTGATGGAGCTTCAAAAGTGGATAGTTTTGGGTGGGTGTTACGGAGAATTCAAAATCTGGTACCTTTTTGGGACTGTCTTTTGATGGCTTTGAAGACGAGGCAATGAGTCTATTCCAAGCTATTGAGGGGAGTTGGAAGAAAGGAGGTGCTAAGAGTGGTAGGAGTGAGGTGGGGAAATTTCTGTTGATTTATGAAGATTAAAATTGTTAGTTGGAATGTGAGGGGTTTAAATGGCGGTAGAAAAGAGTGGCTGTGAAAGTGTTGCTAAAAGAGTGGAAAGCAGATGTGGTGTGTCTTAAAAAGAAAAAATTGCTAAGGTGTCTAAGGAGATGGTTAGATATATTTGGGGAGGGGGTTGGGTGGAGTGGCTTCATTTGCATGCAAGGTGAGTGGAGGGGGATGTTTTGGTGATGTGGGACTTTAGAAAGGTGGAATGGATGAATAGTGAGTTTAGGGTGTTTTCTGCCTCGTGTTTCTTTCAAAATGTGGAGGATACTTTTTTGTGAATTTCTACTGGGGTTTATGGTCTAGTAGTGAATTCTCTGAAGGAGGTATTTGGGAGGAGTTTGCAGCGGTTGCTCACAGGTGGGATGCTCCTCGTGTGGATGGAGATCTTAATGTGGTGCAATTTCTGGGATAGAGTTGGGTGGAGTTAGTGGATTTACCCATGTCAGGGGAGCATTTACTTGGTGCAGTTCTTAAGATGATACCTCCATGTCTTGTGTTGACAGTCCTGATCTCTCCACCACGGCTTGGGAGGAGTAATTCTCAGATGTTCAGATACCTCTGCATAGACATGTCTCTGACCACATCTCTATCATGCTAGATAGTGGGGGGATGTCGTGGGTGCGTACCTCTTTCAGATTTGAGAACACGTGGCTTCGGGTGGATGGTTTCAAGGATAAGAGTGCAGTTTGGTGACACAGTTACAGGGTGGTGGGATCTCTGAGCTTTGTGTTGGCCAAAAAGTTGAAACTTCTTAAGGATTTGAAAAAGTGGAATAGGGAGGATTTTGACTCTCTAGAGGCTCGGAAAGGAAGAGCTCTAGAATGTATTAGTCGTGTGGATGAGGAGGAGGTTCGAACTCTCTCCAGTGAGGAGGTGGAAGCAGAGGCAGGGATAGGCAGAGTTTGCTACTCGAATGAGGGAATGGGGCTTATGCATTTGGAGGTTCGGAATCTTCAACAAAGTCCTTTTAGGAAAGTCGCGGTGGAGGTTTTCCTATAAGAGGGACAGATATTGTAGGAGGGTTGTGATGACCAAATATGGAAGCTCCAGGGATGATTTGACTTAGCTAGATGTTTTATGTAACAAGATTTTGGAAGGGAAATCAGTATGTTTCGGAGGGCTTCTCAAAACGTATGTGCTCCAAGTTAGAGGGGAAGAGTGAAGTTTGGTGCATAAGCAGTGTGGTAATGACGTTCTGGAGAGATCCCTGCTATCTCTCTATTTCCTGTTGACGATGATGCTTAGGTAGCGGACTATGCTTTGGCTTTGTGCAGTATTGTTTTTTGGGATGTGGGGCTGAGATTCACAAGACTGGAAGGTGATTCACAAGACTGGAAGGTGGGTCACTCATCTGATCTTCTAAATTTGTGGTACAGCCATACGGGTATTGGGGTGTTTGAGAAAGTGATGATTTTTTGTGGTGGGTTGCTTTAAAACGGGAGAGAGAGATAACTTTGTTGTGGCCTCCTTTTATGCTGCTTCGTTGGGAGTAGAGGTGTGATTTCCCCCAAAAAGGTATTTGGCCTGTTGGAGGCTTGGGGTTTCATTCATGGTTGTCTTCTTTGTGTGGAATGGATAGCATGAGAAGATCGTAATGGTTGATCATCTTATAAAGAGATGATTGTCAATTGGTGTTGATTTTGTAAGTGTATTGCAAGAGAGTTTATAATAATTAATTAGATCATTTGCTTATTCGTTGTAAGGAGGCTGGAGAGTTGTGGGGTTGGTTTTGGCTTTATTTGAGATGGACTGGCTTTTTTATAACAACATGGCAGGCGCTGTGTTTGCTTGGCAGGGAGGCAGGGTAAGGAAGCAAATATGGAAGGCCTGGCCATTAGCTCCTTTGTACTCGTATGGAGGGAACATAAGTGGATGACCTTTCAAGGAGTGGATGAGCCTTTCTTTACATAGGATAAAGATCTTTTTCTCATTGGTGCTGCTTTTTTTTATTTCCCCAGTGTATTGAGGAGTTGATTGATCATTTGCTTATTCATGGTAAGGAGGCTGGAGAGTTGTGGGGTTGGTTCTGATTTTCTTTGAGATGGACTGGTTTTTTTATAAAGATGTGGCAGGTGTTGTGTTTGCTTGGCAGGGTAGGAAGCAAAGACGGAATGCTTGGCTATTTGCTCCTTTGTACTCGTATGGAGGGAGCATAAGCGGATGACCTTTTGAGGAGTGGATGAGTCTTTACATAGGATAAAAATCTTTTTTTTTCTTTCTTTTTGCCGTTCGTACAGTTTGGTTTCAGTAAGAGTTATGCTCAACTTAGATCATTTTGTTAATTATGTATATTTAAAGTATCTATATGCCTCTGTTTCTGTATAGGTTATCATGGTTTCACCCTTTTCTAATTGGGTAGCATGGATTTGGTACTCTTTTAATACCATTTGCCTTGTCAAATTAATACTCTTTTAAATCACCACACATCTTTGATGCGTAGTAGGACACTTCCCCTGGCAAAGAACCCTCAGTATGCATCTCATTCTTGTGAAATTCACTTTCCCTTGTTAACAAATTGATTAAATACTGGGTTCGATATCTTTATCCCTATTGACCGTAAAACTGACTTCTTTATGTTGTCTAGGTTACTGCTTTGAAGGAGCACTTCTCGGCTTATGGTGAACTTTCTGCTGTAGAGGTGGAAGATGGAGAGTCAAGTGACCCAGTTTCATCCAATAATTGCTCGGCTCATGTATCTTTTACAACACGTCATTCAGCTGAAAGTGCATTTACGAATGGGAAATGCTGGCAAGGTCACAATTTGCAGTTTATGTGGCTGGCTTCTAGTAATTCTAGCAATGACAGTGGCGTTAGAGAAAATTCTCCATCTACTTCTAAGATGCCCTCAGATGCTAATCCTCAGCCTCCCGGAGACGCCACGCCAGCTGATCTCCATAAAGTGGCTGCCTCAGACAATGGAGAATCCAAAAATCCAGAAAGAACAGAAACGGGTGGGGAGCAAATGGAACGTGACGAAGATTAGTCCAGTCCGTCCACAATTTCATCTGAGAAACAATTGCCTAAAAGGGATGTCCTTGTTGAGGATGGACTTATTGTCGGATTGTATAGAGAGGTAAATGTTAAATATGAAGTATTTTAAGATGTCCTATTAATGGCTAAATTCTGGTTTCCAATTTTCCTGATCTCGCGGTTGGTGTATGTGAAGAGGGAATTTTGTGGTTTTCAACTGCTAACACTGGTTGGTTGGTTGGTTGGTTGGTTGGTTGGTTGCAAAATTGTGTTGTCTTTCAAATGTTTAGGACTGAGGATTACAAGTTGAAAAAATACTACCAAAATAAATTGAAATGTTACATTAGGACATCTCAATCCTTGCTTCTTCCACATTTTTTTTTTAACAATTCCACTTGGTATGTTGTTTACACCAAGTAGCTTTTGATTCTGGTTTTGCTGGTATTTAGTCTCACCTTTTTCTAGTGAGAGAGAACTTCTCCACAGCATAATTATTAGCTGTCATTGGTATCCATATAATTGTTTGTCTTTTTCAAATTTTTTTCATATTTGGGTAAAAAAAATTATGTTTTTAATTCGTCGAGAAGAGTTGAAAAAATATAGTAATTTGATCAACTAATGAAAAAAGTTAATTAAAAATAAAAATAAATAAAAATATTAAGCAAATAAGCTATTATCTTAAAGAGGACTAATGTTTGTAGCTTACATTGGGCACACAGTGCTTAAAAATACTTTTAGGGCTTGTTTGATGCTTGGGACTAAGGGAGTATATTAGATTAATAGCCCAAATAATTATACGGAAATACTGTTCATCACGAATTTCTTTACCTAAAGAAAAATGACCGAATGATGCTTGAAAGCAATTGATGTAAAATAGTTATAAAATAAAGTGAATTCAAAGTACGACTATATTGTGTATTATTTAATATTTTATTTTCTTAATATGTTTTTATAAATGAAATTGTTTATTTTATAGTTTTTTTAATTTTATTACTCATAATAAAATTAAGTTAATTGGATATATGTAACTGTATAATTTGATTATATTGTTTAATACTATTTTTTATATGATTATATTTATTATTCATTTGTTTTTAAATAAATATGATCTAATCACGTAATTATTAATATCTAATTAATTTAATTTTTTGCATTAATGATTTACCTAATAAATACTATATAATAATAGTTTTTATAACAAAAATATACGAAAATGCTAAGTCTCTAAAAATAAATCACCGAAATAATTAACCGTCAATGATTTAGTGAGCATTTTTTACTTTCGCTGTCTAACACATTGTTTTTTTATTTTTAAAAAAATTTAACTTTAAAACTTTTTAGATTTTATTGTACGCATTTGTTTATTGAAAAATTTATACTTTTATAATTTATTCATCGAAATCTATTAATCAATATTGATGCCAAAGATAAAAATATACAAAAATACAAAAATAATTTTTTAAAATTCATTTTTAAGAAATTCTAATTAACTTAATTTTTTGTTTGGCAAGAAGTTTAAAGTTAAGTTTTTATCTTTTGGCTTGAAGTTAAAAAAAATTAAAAAATCTCAATAATTTTGTTATTATCTAAAAAATGAGATATATTTTAAAATTTAATTTTAAAAAATTATACTAATTAATATGAAAATTTTATTTTTTAAGAAACTATTTCAAAATCTAGTATGAGAAATTTCTCGTACATATATTTTTAATTTTATTATTCCTAATTTTAAATAAAAATGAGTAACTTATAAATGAAGAATTTTTTATACATATTTTTTCTTAATTTTAAATTAAATGAACAATTTATGAATGAGAATTGTTAAGTATAATTTTTTCTATGCATAAGAAACTTCTCATATATAGTATGGGAAATTTTTTATACATATATTTTTTAATTATTTTATTTTTAATTCTAAATTAAAGGAACAACTAATGAATGAAAAAAATTTCTTTGTATAATTTTTTTTCATGTATGAGAAACTTTTTATACATTTTTTAAAAATTTTATCATTCTTAATTTTAAATTAATGAGCAACTTATGAATGAATTTTTTTTCAAACTTTTCGTATACAAATATGAGGACGAATAAAATCATAGGCTTAGAACCTAACCAAAGAAAATATGTATAAGACTACCCTAGAAGGGCCGGCCCACTATCAATTCGGCCCATTATTAATTTGGCCCATGACAAGTTTGTGCTACATCAGAAAAGGGCTACCCACAGTATAACTGGTTTAATTTAATAAATTCTTGAGCTAAGAAATAATTTAGAAATACTCAATTCCCGTTACGACAGTTCGAGAAATAGAATAAAAGCTTCATAAAGCGGTTATAATTGCTCAGAGATAAGGCATAATCTCTAATATTTCAGGGATAAGAGTAAAAGGCAAAGTCTTAAGAGGGCTCGACCTCTCTGGTTCTCAATCCTATTTAAAGGAAGTCACTCCTACCTCTAGGTATGCAATTTCAATCCAATTCTTGATTAGAAACCTTTCAGAGAGAATTTTAACTTGAACATCAAAGTGCTTTCCAGTCAAATCAGGCTGAAAAGTACTAACAGCATTTTTTTATCTTGTAAGAGTTCGGGAACACCATGTGCAACATTCAGTGAATTCAGCAATGAGGGGTTCTGTTCGGGATCATCAGATTTGAACTAATTCGATTGGTTCTGATTGTGCCATCCAATTTACAACGCGCTCAATATATATTAATTTTGTTATTCTTAGTTTTGAATAAAATTAGCAACTTAATAATGAAAATTTTCTCATTATAAGTTTTCTCTATGTATGAGAAACTTTTCGTACCATTTCACATAATATATAACTATTTCTTTTTTTATATATAAAAAACTTATTTTACAACCATACATATTGTGAGAAATTTTTCATTGCATATATACATATGAGAATATTCTCATATAGTAATATATAAGAAACTTTTAATACATTTTAAAATTTAAGTATGAAAACTTTTTCATATAGTGATGTATGAGAAACTTTTGATAAATTATGAAATCTGAATATAAGAAATTTCTCATAGCAGGTACTAATGAAAGAATGTTCTCATATAGTGATATATGATAAACTTTTGATATATTTTAAAATTTAAATATGCAAAGTTTCTCATAATATGTATGTATATAAAAATATTTTCGGCAAGTATGTATAAAAGAATATTCTCATATAGTGACTGATATATGAAATTTTTTTAATATATTTTAAAATTTGAGTATGAGAAATTTTCCATAACAGGTACGTATATAAGAATATTTTCATATAGTGATATATAAAAGTTTTTTAATACATTTTAAAATCTAAGTATGAACAAGTTTCTCATAACACACCCACACACATATATATATATATATACGAATATTCTTATATAGTGATTTATAAAAAGCTTATTATCCATCAATATTTTTTTATTTTTAATTAAAAATGAGAATTATTTTAAATCTAATTTGAGAAACTTCTTAGATAGATTTTTTTTTTAGTTTTGTTGTTATTAGTTTTGAGTAAATGAATACTTATGAATGAAAATTTTCTCAAAATAAAAAAATTTCAATATAATCATGTATGAAATTTTTTTTCATATTTTTTATATTTATATTTCTAAACACAATAATTTATTAAAAATATATAGTACTCATACCTTAATGCCGGGCATGAGAAATTTCACATTCGAGCACTCATGTATTGAAAAAAAATTAATTACATTAATATTTTTATTATTTTTTAAAGAAAAGATGAGAAACATTTCAAAATATAGTATGAGAAAATTCTTATACATATATATTTTTAATTTTATCATTATTAATTTCAAATAAAATTAATAACTTATGAGTGAAAAATTAACCAGAAAATTAAAATAATCATTAGAAAAAAGTCACTTTAAAAATCATGAGAAATTAACTTTTTTTAATTTTAATTAAAATAATTATACTTTTAAATTCATTTTATTATGAAAAAACAAAAAATTAAAAAATTTAAAACGATTGAAAATTTAAAAAAAATTAAAAAATGAGGAAAATAAACAAAAAGTAGGAAATAAAATCACAAACAGTGCCTAAAAATGATAAAAATCATCAAAAAAATGTCATAGGCTGTGGTAGGGCACTTTCCTCCTCCATTCGGTCAATTTTTTGGTAAACTTATTTGGTATTCCTATCACTCATAATCATATTATCCTATATTTGTAGAGCTAAAAGAGAGTTGGGCTATTAGTCTAAAATGAGTTAACTATCTCACAAATAAAAATGGCAATAGAGCATGGCGAGATCGAGAACTAATTCTTTCATTTTTATTTTTTATTTGATCGGTGTAAAAATAAAAAAAATATTTAAAAAATAGCAAAAAACAGAACGGGTATAAAAATATTTTAAGTATAATTTTTAAGATTTAAAAAAATAATATTAATAAAAATTATAAATAATATAATAAATAAATAATAATAATTAATGAATTAATATAATTAAATATACAAAATATATAAAATAAAAAAACAAAAAATAAATATAATATTATATATATATTAATATTTAAAAAATATTTATTTTATTTAATAAAAAATAATATAAAAAATAAAATAAAAAAATACTATTTTCACTTCATTTGTTATTGGAAGCAAATAAAAACCACCCACAAAATGAAGCAAAATTAGAACGAGAGATGGAGAAATTGCCATCGTTACTCAGATAGGAGGGATTACATAAGATGATACTCAAGGAGTGGATTAGAGGAGAATGGGGGTAAAGTGTAAAATGTCAATATTAGCCTTGAAAAGCTAGAAGTTTTTGTCCAAATTTACACTCCACGAAAACTTCATCCCTGCTAAACAAGAGCAGGCAAAAGTTCTTCGACAAATGCTACTGTAAAAGCTATCAGAAGACGTTTTGGCGACCTTTGTGCATCTCTTCTATGACTAACAACAACTACTTAGGTGAGATCTTTATTCTGTGACTTTGATTGGAAACTGTGACTTGGATTTGTTTCCAATCAAGGGGTGTTTAAGGTTTTTTACAAATCAAATATAAAAAACAAGTGATGCAACATTCATATTATGGAAATCATCAAAGTTGGTTTTAGGGGTAGTCTAGGTTGTTAATTGGTACTCTCTCTCTCTCTCTCTCTCTCTCTCTCTCTCTCTCTCTCCATGTGATCTGTGTTCACGTGATTGATTTAGGGCTTTAATATGCAATTCTATTATTTGCAATTTCCTTTCATTTTCTTCATGTATTTCTTCGATTTGGGACATCCTTTGTCCCTCTATGCTGTTGGTTCAGGAAATTTCAAGGTTATGCATGCTTGTAGTAGTAATTTCAATTTATACTAAAAATTTCAAATTTATTTATTTATTCAAATTTATGAAGCTTCTGTATTAGGTTTTTTGTATAAAATGGAAGCACAAGGAAAAATTTGGTAAGGCACTAAGCTAGGTGAATTGAAATATTTCAAGGATAGTTTGGTGATCTAATTATTTATCCTAGTCTAAAATGTTGAAAACAAACATGGGATTGGATTATTATTCTTTAGGCCAAAACCTAATTCAATAAAAAAACAAACTAACACATGGGATAAAAAGTAGGACTATTAATCTGAGGACATCTAATTCTTAGACTACATATCTTGTTATTTTCAGTCACCCAAAACAAACTAGCCTTATAGTTTAGATGGGTACACGTTGCCCTTGAAATACTGTCAAGAAGTGCGTATGCTTTTGTTACTAGTATTTGGGTAGAATTATTCTTTGAACATCCACACCAATGGGTAGTCAAATTTCTGAAATTTTTTATTTTACCAAGCCAATTCTAGCTTAATACTCTAACAACACTAGCTATTTTAACTATCTTTCTTTAAGATATTATTTTTTATTTATAAAATTATTTTTTTTTTCAATGGTCATTTTCTCTTTCAACATTATATTTTCTAACGATCATATTTTTTGAAGTCTCTAATTATAAATAGTGTCATTTTCTCTCATTTTTATCCATCTCAATACAATTCATTATATTGATTCTTTCATTTCTACTATATGGATCCTAATTGACTACTCAATTTGCTTATCGATAACTCTGACATCTCTGACTCCGATGATAAATTAGAGATTTTCAAAGCGGTTTGACAAAATAATGAGAGAGGATTAAGCTCATGCCATGGTGCTGTGCAACGTTGTAAGGTAATTCATCAGAATTCTATTGATGGTCACGACAGGCTTTATAACGACTATTTTGCTGAACCACCTATATACCCTCCTAATTTATTTCGGAGGGGTCATCTTTTGTTTTTTCTTTATATTCAGTATGTGATAGAAGCACATGATTCATATTTTTTTCAATAAAGAAATTGTGTTGGAAAGCTCGGTTTGTCTTTTCTTCAAAAAATACTTCCACACTTAGGATGCTTGCTTACGGAGAAGCAACCGATTACGCGGACTAATAGGTGAGGATCAAAGAAAATAGCGCAATCAAGAGCCTAATTTTCTTTTTTAAAGTGGTGGTTGAATTTTTTTATGAAGGGTATTTGAGGTGTGACCAAACAACTATGACATTGCTAAATTGCTAGCATTTGACGAAACTCGTGGATTTCCTAGTATGTTGGGAGTATTAATTGTATGCATTAGAAATGAAAGATTATCTGGTTGCCTGGCAGGGGTATGTATACCGGTCTTGCTCATGAACCAACAATTATTTTATTAGTTGTGGCATCGTTTGATCTTTGAATATGGCATGAATTTTTGAAATACTCAAGTCTCTTAATGGTATCAATGCAGTAGATGAATCGTCTTTATCTACTGGGCTTGCTAAAAATAGGCTCCTCAAGTCAATTACACCATTAATTGTAATGATTATACAATGGGATACTATCTTGCTGTTGGTATATATCCACAATCAGAACCATTTGTGAAAACAGTTTCATGTCTATAAGGCAACAAGAAATAGCTTTATGCTCAAGTCGAAGAAGCGCCAATGAATGATGTAGAACGTGCCTTTAGAGTGCTTCAAGTACGATTTGCAATTTGTGCGTGGACAAGCACATTTTTTGGATCGTGACACACTTAAAGATATTATGACGATTTTCATAATACTACACAACCTGATCATTGAGGACAAGAGAAATAATAATTAAATTGAAGACCTAGATTATAATACAATTGATGATAGTCCTCATGTACAAGTATTTCATGAGAAAAGTAACGAGCTTACAGGGCTCATCGGACGCCATCATTGAATTCGAGACTCTGAAAACTCGTTCTTAAGTCCAATAGAATTTAGTTGAGCAATTGTAGAAAAAATATATCCAATCGTATGACGAGGTTTTTCTCCTTTTTTTTTCATGCTTGCTGAAAATACTAGCATGTTTTTTCATGTTTTTTTTTCTCCTAAAAAGGCCTTTTTGATTGATTTTTCTTGTCAAACTCCAAGAACTATCTTGGTCAATATTTCAATATAATCCAACAATGTCCAAATTGGAATGTTTCTTTTTCGAATTGCTTGTACATAGTGTTTTCCATAGAAATATAAAAAATATCAACCTTGTCATAGCAACTGCAAAACTTATTCGTGACAAATTGAATAGTTAACAATTGATTCATTAAAGAATTCTTATTACAAATAGAGTCAAAGTTCTTGTGCGCTTAGAAGAACTCCCACATCCTTTGCCAGAGGTAGCTTTTTTTGGTCCTTATCTTGAATTGCATGTTGGGATCAAATCCAAGCATACAAAGCAATCACAGAAATAAAGGGACACCAACAATTATGTCATTTGGCAATGGATACCTACGTCTACGGAAAGAGGAGAACAAATTTCACTATTAAAGTTGAGGAGTTACAAAAAGAAGAGGAGAGCTCATTCTCTCTACTTAACTCACACACACACACACACACACACACTTCTTTTTTCACTTTCTGAACTCTCTATACACACACTGATGCAGAGAGTAACACAAAAAAGGTGAGTAGTAAGTTAAATAGGGAAGTGGTGCAAAGACCTTGCAACAAACAGGGAAACTTCGACAAAGAGGACACCACAAGGCAGGCGGCTGTAGCAGAGAAAGTAGGTGACAAGATGGCAGGCTCCACAGTAGCCGTTTCTAACAGAGTGACGGCACATCAGAAACCAATGGATGATAACTTTTCAAGCAACAATTCGAACCAAGAGAAGGTTTAGAGACATCCAAAAGTTATGGGCTAGAAGAGGGTGGGCCGGGAGAGCAATTCCCTTGTGGAAGCAAAAGAGAGCTTGACTCCTACATGGGAACATCAAGCCCAGCTTAGGTAAGGGAGTGCCATGATCATAGCCAAATGGGCTTAGAAGTCTCCAATAAGGAGGCGAATGGAGGGGGAATGAAGGTAATGCACTCTAGGAAGACAAGGAAACAAAAGCAACCAGTGGAATATGGTCTGCCATTAAAAGAGAGAAAAGGTAGCAATGTTAAACAGAGAGCTCTAGTGTCAAGAGCCATGATACCTAGACCTTCACAAAGCTCTCTATCTTCAGTGGATATACAGAATAGAAACAAGCTTATAGCTAAAGAAGCATCAATGGTACTGGGTTTGGGGAAACAAATTGGGGTTGAATGCATGAAAAGAGAATGGTAAGAAGCTTGATAGCAGCAAAAGGAGTTAATCTAGTCATGCTTCAGGAAACATAAAGCATAGGAATGGAGTTGGGTAGAGTCAGAGCAATATGGGGAGGCAGCGAGGACTTTGATTGGATTGCTACTGATGTTGAGGAGAATTTAGGGGGCCTTCTATTCGTATGGGAGAAAACAACACTCACTACATAGGCACATCAGCAATAAAACTTTATCCTCCTTTTTGGGAATTTGGGGGTAACTTTATCCTCAATGCTCCCAACATTGAGGCTGACAGAAGAAGGGTGTGGCAAGGACTTCTATTTATCAAAAGTAGCTCATCAGATCCATGGTGTTCGGGGGTGACTTCAATGGGTCTAAAGATAGGGGATAAATTAGGGGAGATTATACCCTCAAGAGGCATGAAAGACTTCAAAGTTTTTGTAAGGGGTATGAATCTTTTATATCTACCATTGATAGGAAGGAGATTCACTTGGTCCAATCTGAGGGAAATGCCAACTTTTAGTAGAATTAACAGATTTCTAATATCAAGGGATTTTCCGGTAAGGTAGGGGTGAAAGCAATGGAGATTACCCAGATATCTTTCAGATCACAATCCAATTCTGCTAGATGATGTCGATCTGAACTGGGGACCCGGACCATTCAGGTTCTTTGATCACTAGTTGAGGAAGCCTAATATGGGCAGTCTGATTCGAGAGGCATGGATGTAAGCCAGGACCAAGGATGGAATGGTTTTGTTCTGATGAAGAAGCTGAGATCAGTTAAGAAGGCAATCAGGGAACGGAGAAACATGGGGCAAGATGAAACCAAGAAAAAGATAAGTGGGCTAGCTTCTAAACTAGACAATATTGATTGCATCAATAAAAATAGGGATCTTATAACTGAAGAGAAACAAAGGAGCGCTGAGTTGAGAAGAAAGCTATGAGAGGCTAGCATATTGGAGAAAATGTCTTGGCGCCAAAAGGCAAGAATGATGTGGCTAAAATTAGGGGATTTCAATACCAGGTTCTTCCACCTCATAGCCAAAGGAAGATCACTAAGGAACCATATTGGACTGATTAGAAAGGGTGAAAGGATCGTTACTCAACCAAAGGACATCAAGGAGGAAGTTTTAAATCATTTCTCTAATATGTTCAAAGAAGAGAGGTGGTTAAGACTATGCATCTCAGGGGAGCTTGGAAAAAGGGTTAAGTGCCGACAGTGTGGCTGGTTTGGAGACAGTCTTCACCGAAGATGAAATAGCTAGAGCAGTGGCTAATGGTGTAGGGAGCAAAGCCCCATGGTCTGATGGGTTCAATTTTACCTTCATTAAGAAATTTTGGGGCCTGATTAAAGGGGAGGTAACGCAATTCATGCAAGAGTTCCACACAAATGGTAAGCTCATTGAGGGCATCAATGCCTCTTTTTTGGTTCTAATACCCAAGAACGATAATCCTTATAACTTAAATGAGTTTAGGCCTATCAGCTTAGTCGGCTCAGTGTATAAGATCCTTGTAAAGACTTTAGCTAGCAGGCTAAGAGGGGTAATGGATAAAGTCATTGATAAAAATCAGCTGGCTTTCATAAGGGAAAGACAAATTATGGATGGAATTTTAATAGCTAATGAAGTGATTGACGAATGGAGAAAATAAAGGAGGGGTGGCTTCATCTTGAAGGTGGATTTTCAAAAGACATATGATTGCATGAATTGGAATTTCATATTGAAGATGATGAAGTACTTGGGTTTTAGACCAAAGTGGAATAAGTGGATGAAAAAATGTTTCTCAACAATGACACCATCAGTAATGATTAATGGATCAGTGACCAAAGATTTCGACATGCAAAGAGGAATTAGGCAGGGGGATCCCTCTGCCAATTCATCTTTGATATCACAGCCGAGGGTCTTAATGTGCTACTTCAAAGAGCCAGGAATTTGAGTGTAATCAAGGGTGTAAACATTGGAAATGAGGCAATAAAGGTAACACACCTTTTGTGAAAATAATCATGAGGAACTTCTAAACATTAAAAGAATCCTGAGATGCTACAAATTGATATCTGTCCTCAATGTGAACTTCCATAAAAGTTGGATTTGCAGCATAGGCACACATCCAAAAGAGGTTTTGATCGTGGCTGAGAATTTACATTATGAGAAGCGGGATCTCTCCCTTTCAAGTATTTGGGAATGCCTCGGGGGCCAACCCAAGAAGATAAAAAATGTGGGAGCCAGTCATAGACGCTTTCAAGAAGAGATTCAAGAAGAGATTGAAGAACTGGAAAAGAAGGTTTTTATCCTTAGCTGGGAGACTAACTCTTATAAAAGCCTCCATAGCTGATCTTTCAGTATTTTACCTATCCCTGTATAAGATGTCCTCCATGGTTAGAAATCAGCTGAAAAAGATTCAGAGGAGCTTCCTATGGGGAGAAGGGGATGGAAAAAGGAAACTACATTTGGTGGGATGGGACAAGATCACAACTAGCAGAGATAGAGGGCTTTGGGCATTGTACCCTTGAAGGCCAAGTGCATAGCATTATTGGCAAAATGGTAGTGGATATTCGAGAATGAAAAAGAGTCTCTTTGGAGGAAGGTCATTGGCTCAAAATACAACAAGAACCAAGGGGAGTGACTACCAAGTTTGGGAAAGAAAGGCAGGAATTCAGTGATTTGGCAGGATATAGTAAATGTCGGGGAGACTTGGGAAGGCTCTGCTAGGGAGATTCTATTATCAAATTTGTATATTCAACTGGGTAATGGAAAGGACGAATTTTTGGAAGAACGGGTGGCATGGTGAACAAACACTTGAAGGAAAGCCACGAAAGACCCTTCAGGATCTCAACCCAAAAGGTATGCACAGTGCAAGGAATGCTTGATCTATTGCAATACCAAATGCCAGACGAAGCGGGAGAATGGATTGGATTCTTCAGAAGGAAGTTATTCCAATGGGAGCTAAACCAATGGAAGGAGATTATCCTTAAATTGGGAGACATAAGAATGTATGAGAACAACGAATATGCTCTACAATGAAAAGGGAACCCAAGCAACCAGTTCACAATAAAATCATTTGTGCAGCTGTTGGAAAGTATTAAGTGGTTGGAGGTTAAAGGGATGCAGCATCATATGGAAGCAACCAGTCTCACCCAAATGCCAAGTCCTTTGCTGGAAAGCCTTCTTAGACAGAATAGTAACGAAGGATATCCCAATCAAACAGAGAATTATCCATGCCTCATCAGTCCCTAATTGTCTTTTATGCAACCTAGAATCTGAAATTCTGGACCATCTACTACTCAGATGCAGTCTATCTTGGAAGATTTGGTGGTGTGGCATTATCAAGTGGTGGGAAGCATCTTGGGTGAGTCTCAAGAGCTTTAAAAGCTTATTCTTGTGGTTGTTTGATTCTACCTATTAGGGATTTGAGAATCAATTGTGGAATTTAGTGTTTTTTGCGATAATTTGGTCAATTTGGATCGATAGGAATAAGACACTTCTGCAGCATCAAGCCGGATTGGAAAGAGTTATTGGAGTTGATCACACAGAGGGCAGCATAGTGGGCCAAAGACAAGCTGAAAGATCAGGATTTCTCTTGTGAGAATTTCGTTTATAACACCAAAAAGCTAAGGAACCTCAAGATCAAAAAAGAGCATAAGGAAATAAGAATAGATAAGTGAAGAGTTCAGCAGCATCAAATGTCTTGGGATGAGTTTCTAACTTGGTGTATTAATATAGCTAATAGACTTGATTGGTTATTGGTTAAAGAGCGTGTATGGTCGAACTTAATCAGCTCACTGTCTGCAATTGGCCTTCACAGCATCTGTAGAGTTGGGGCATATGCTCACAATTTGGTTGCGTGGTGATGTGCCTTATATAACAGCTGGCTAGGTGGCATTGGGGCAGCAGTTGTAAATAGCTCTTTCTTCAAGAATGCTACGTGTTCAAAAAGAAAAATTAAAAATTTATTCAAATTCTAAAATAAAAAAATTAAATTAAATTAAATTAAATTTACTTGTGTGTAAAATCCAAGTACTCAAATAAATTTGAACCCTTTATTTTATTTTATTTTTAAGTTCTGAGAACCCTTCATAAATTGCTTTGAGTATTTATCTTTTTTGGCTCTCTTTCATTGATCCACTATAATTTGCCTTTCTTAAATAATAAAAAGTACTAAAATTATTCACCTTCTTGTGAAAATGGATGAATGAGTAAAAAAATTTATTTACATAGTCCGATACCCCTCCAAAAACACCTAAAATCATTATACTTTCAATTGAATTTAAGTAATTATTTAAAATTTACTAAATTAATATTTTAAATAATATAAAATAATTACAAACATTGATATAATAAGTCTCACGCACCTTACATAAATTTGATCCACTATAATCACACACCATCTAAAATATTAATTTAATAAAACAAATTAATTATCGTAACATTATTAATTATTTAAAATCTTTCTAATTTTGATTCATTTCAAGTAATTTTACGTATTACTTTCTCCTATTCTTATCCGTTTCAACTATTCCTCGGATCAATACCTTAAAACTTGCTAAGACAAAGCCATTATTTCTATAGATGTTTTATTTAACTTATTATTATTTTTAGTAAAAGTTTTACTCGTTTAGTTAAATTATTAATTGTGAGGAGTTAAGACTTTTTTGATAAAAATTAAAAAAAATTAAAAAATTAAAAAAAGTTAATAAATTAATTTTTATATTATTTATTTTTATTTTTAGGTGAATATTTTTAAAATTTTCTATCAATTTTTTTTTCATCGAGGTGATTAAAAAAATAAATTTTAATAAAAAATAAAAAATAAAAAATAAAAAATAAACAAAATTATCGAAATTTAGGGCTCTCAGGAGTCGACCACATTGGTAATCAGAGCAATGGAACTATAAAGCAAACAAACACCAACCGCCATTGTTGTTCTACAAGAAAACCCATAATAAACCCACCTCATCCATCTACACACACACACACACACACACACACACGCACACACACAAACACTCGCACCGTCATTGAAGAACCCAACAAAAAAGATTTAAATTTAATAAAATTTCCATTTCTACTTTCCCGTTTCCTGGGACTTGTTCTGAATCGCTTGCCCCACCTCCTTCGTCTTCTGACCCATCTGAATCGCCACCTCCTGCATCCGCTTCTTCGCCTCGTCCAGCTGCTGCGGCATCGCAGCGCACGTCCGCCGGAAGTATTTCAACACCCACGTCAGCGACGTCAGCCCCGTCAGCCCGAACGCTCCCGAGGTTATAAATCCGGCGACGGCGATACCGAAGGTGATGGCGGCGGGGACGAGAACCGGGCTGAAGACGAGGAATAGAGGCGTCGC
Source organism: Heliamphora exappendiculata (assembly GCA_034768845.1). Taxonomy (NCBI): domain Eukaryota; kingdom Viridiplantae; phylum Streptophyta; class Magnoliopsida; order Ericales; family Sarraceniaceae; genus Heliamphora; species Heliamphora exappendiculata. Next base: position 6,091 of record JAOTRH010472596.1, on the reverse strand, counting down.
CACGGCGAGGCCGATCAGAGAGAAAACCAGGGTGATGCCGGAGAGACCGAGGAGGGTTCCGCCGACGGGGAGGAGAGCTACAACTGCTATGATTTTGGTCGCTGATGGGCTGCCGCCGCCCCTCTGGGTCTTGAAACCGCCGTTGTAGCGGTACTGTGGGTGGACTTGGAGCTGCTGTGGGTGGGGTCGGTCCGCCATGGATGATGGATGTAGAGCTCTGTAGAGAGAGAAATGCCTGCGTTTCAGAGAGATGTGAGCGGATGGGGGGAGGGGAGGAAGGTGATATAAAGAGAGGGGCGAACGCAACGTATTGACACGTGTGAGTCGGAAGGGGTTGAAGGCCTTGCATGAGAAACAAGTTTCATGGTGGCTCTTTTGGTAGGAATCTCTTGCCACATTTCGCTTTCTAACACTTTTCACAAATTCAAAAAATTATTTTTTAAAAAAAAATAGTATTCAAAATAAATGAATTATATTCATCTGAAAAGATTATTACATACTTCTCGAGACATCAAAATGTAAGATGCATATTAGTTTTTAATTTCTTGGCTAAAATATATATAAAAAAATTAACATGACTCATTTGACAAACAATAAATAAGTTAAAAAATTTTAAAACTTAAAATAAAATATTTTATTAAATTTTTATAATTTTAAAAAATAATAATATTCTTCATTCATAAATTATATACTACCGTAGTACCACTACTAATTACATGTAATTATTATTTTTAACTACATAGAAAGACAAAAATAGTTTAATTTAAACTAAAAGCGAAAGAGCTAATTTTTTACCCAATAAACCAAGTTTAAGAAAAACTAGCTTGAAAGTAAAATTACGAAATATCTTATTTTAAATTAAATTAAATTTTTTTAACTAAAAATGCTAAAAAAAAATGTAATTTTTAAGCTACTTGCTAATCAAGGCCTAAGTATGTTGTACTTGTCTTTCATCTGCCTAACAAAAATAAATCAGCATTATCTTATGCTAAGCTTATGTTTAGATTAGTTTTTATACGAGCTTTTTTGTTTAAAAACTTTTAAAAAAATCTATTTGTTTAGTCTCGACTGGTTTTTTCTATTTATTTTTTTATAAAAAAAAAAAAATTAAAAGCTAAAAGACCTACAAAAAGAAAAATTTAATCCAAACATATACTAAGTGTTTTTTATTTCGTAATTTAGTGAAAGCATCACACAAGCATATCACTTGATATTTTGAGACCACCAATTACTCTTCGTTTGGATATATGCCAGACATTCAAATAAATTTAATTCATTCATTTTGAATTCTAAAACCATTTCTAAAATTTTCTTCTAAAGATCATTGTATCTTTTTTCTGTTTCTCTTTTTTCTTTGTGAGTCTACTTTTAATACTTTTCCCTTGCAAAGAGTTTTAACGCTAAATTTAGGGTTAGATTAAACCAACTCAGTGCAGATTATGAATGTGATTGAGAATATAAAAAAGTTTTACAAAACAATAAGAAAATTTAGTTTAATTAAAATTATGAACTTATATGTTATAATTGAAAATAAATGTAAATATAATTTTATGCAAAATTTATAAATATTTATTATAGCTATAAATTTATATATTCAAGCAGTTGAATTTGTGTTTACCGATTTAGAATATGAAGTTATGAACAAAAAACTATAAACACCACTTATTGAAACTTTTACTATAAGAAATTATGTCATTTATAACGAATTAATTACGTTTTTAAATGTATTTTTTTTTTACTAATACAATTAAAGTTGACAAATATGTTTCCTTATCATTTTCATCACCATAAGGTCGACATAGAAAATAAAATTATATTTTTAATACATTATTGCTCTAAATATTTAAAGATATTTTTTACCATTTAAAACTTATTTTATAATAAAATTATATTTAAAGTGTTTTTAAATATGGATAATTACTTAGTTATTAGTGAATTAACTATGGGTCTTTGGCAACAGGCCCAATGGTTTCAGTTTATGGGCCTGTGATTTCTTATTTGGTATGTCAATTCAACCGTTCAGCTTAACATTTGGACCGGACCAAATTTTTAACGAAACTCACTTGATTGTTTCCTAAATTAAATAATTATTAGAGATTTTTTAAAAAGTTATTTTGTTAACTTCTTGATTCCTCTTTACCGAATTATCCTTAGCATGGTGATTGTGAAAATGTTTAGGTTAAAATTGATCTCTCACTTATGCTCTATTTGTTTCGACGTAAAATATTTTATCATAAAAAATATTTTACATATAAAATAATTTTGAAAAAATTATTTTTTTATTTGTATTTTTTGATATTTGGTTAAAATTTTAAAAATAAGAATAAGAGATGAAAGTGACAAAAAATGAAAAAGATTCGGATGAAAGATTTTGAAGAATTTCGAAAAAATTTATGTGGGAAGGATCTGCATCCCATTTCCTAATTCTTATTTGTTATGAGAATAACTAAATGCGGCAAGAATTGGGTGAAGGTTCTGAATGTGCATTCTAAAATTAATTTATGAGTTAATTTTTTGTAAATTAAATTTGGTCTAACAAGGTAAAATATTTTATTAAAAAATATATTTTATATAGATATTATCAGTCAAACAGTAAAAATTAAATAAAATATTTTATCTAAAGATATTTTATCGAAACAAACGGAGTCTCAATAATATAAAAATTAATTTAACCGAGCATCATTAATGAGGTGATTATTGATTGTTTATCTCAATCTCATTGGTGTCTTTACTTTTAGACAAATGTGATAAAGATCATTTTACTAGGCTAAGAAAAAAAATAATAACGAAGAGAAAAATTCAGTCACACATAATATATAAAATTTACATAATTCTCCCAAAACATAAGAATTACGTTCATAATGTTGCGACGATTTTACTGTTAACCCAATTGTTCACTCATAGACTAAGTTTCACCAAAAAAAATAAAAATATGCTAAACCTATAGCGACTCCAAACAAGCCGATTCTAGTAAATCAAATCAAACTTTACACACCTTTCACATCTAACTATCAATGTTCCACTAATTATATGATGTCATACATAAATAATTTATTTAAGCATCTTTACAAAATAAATAATTTAGATTATAAAAGTAAATATCAAGTCTATCATCTTTGACAGATTCTTGAAAATTAAGAATATGTCAGTGGATAAATGCGGAGAAACTTCAGTTGTGAAATGGCAGCGCCATTGATGTAAATTGTTCAACGAGTACAAGAATGGAGTTTTTTTCATGATGAACTAATATTTTGAGTAAAATAAAAATAAATAAATAAAATATAATTTTATCATGACTGGTATCTATTTAAAATTTTTTTAGTAATACAATATTAGTTAGTTTGATAGTGGTGGATTTGGTGCATTGGGAATTAGAACGCGAGCACTAATCCCAATAAAGATCAATAAAAAACACACAAATCACATAATAATAATGAATAGAAAAAGAACAAGCAATCACACACAAAACACCGAGTTTACGTGGTTTGGCAAGGCATGCCTTCATCCATAGAATATATATCACTTGGAGGATTACAAAGGAATAACGTTCTTGAGAAAAGAGTTACAAAGAAAACATATAAAATAACATTACATTATGGTGGTTGCGAACCGTCGAGCGATGTAATTTTTATATTGTGGTGGTTGCGAACTATCGAGCGGTCATTGAGCGATCTCAACACACTCTCGGTTTCTTGTCCACAGAGACCTACCGCTCGAGCGATGAAAAAATCACTCAAGCGGTTAACTCAAAAAGTTATTTTTTCTTTAATTACCACTCAACATGGTGTCTCAAATATAGAAATTCATAGTTGGTAGGATGTCCAGATAGCGTTAAAATGGTAAAAAAGGAAGAAAGCCAGTTATAGAGCCTTTGCAGAGTACAGAGAAATCGAAACTTGTCCTTGACCGCTCAAGCGATTTTTAAGTGAGAAATGATCATGACATACCTTATTATCTTCTTTTTTCATAAGATATAGGTTTGCAAATTTATTTTCATTTGTACCATTTTTCGAACTTTATCTTCATTTTCTCTCTAAGCTACAACCATGGCTTAATCTTATTTCTTTCCTTCAAGTGCTTTTTAATTTATTTTATTCATAATAGATAATTTTATCTTTCTTGATGCTTTCAACTTTGTATCTTCTTCTTTGTTTTTTGGGTAAAATCTTCATCTTCCTTGCCTTTTTTTTGGTATAAAATTTTTCTAGTAATCAAGATAATGTCATTATCTTTAGCACTTGTATTGCTTTCTTCATATTGTTGTGATTTTGTATAGATAATTTGAATACAATGTCTTTTTTCTTTTCATTTTTTGCATTATCACCTATTCCGAGATTCATCTCGTAAATCATAAATTAACCCAGAAGCTCCTCCAAGCTACATTTTATGAGATTCTTAGCTTCTTATATAGAGATCACTTTTGGTTTCCAACTCTTTGACAAGAACTTTGAAAAATTTTCTCACAATTTCAATATTAGAATATGTTTTACTACGAGATTTTACACTATTTATAATATCGAGTGAATCTAGTACATGTGTCAAAAATTAATCAAAGCCAGCCTTGAATTAAGAGTTGTAAAGTAATTACTTTAGGCCCCACTTTTTAAGCTAATTTTTACGATCCCAAGTTTTTTTGAACCCTCTATATGGGTGTAGATATTGTCTTTTTTTAAATGGTCAACTAAAAAAGAGAATACCTAATATTATTACTTTATCCACATAAAAACTAATAGCAAATTTCATTTATGTGAAGAACTAGTCAAGAATTCATATTGTAAATATTTTTTCTATATTCAAGATTTTAAGTTAAAACTAACTGTCAGCCGTCAGATTTGTTGAAAGTAAAATCATAAAAATAATTAAAAAATAAGAGATTGAGAGATTTGTGAACTAGGTCGTAAAGGTAATTAATATATTCGTAACTACAAATGTAAAAAAGTTAATTCTTAAGTGATGCTTTTAAATTATTCTAATGATAGATAATAATAAGTGCTAATTTTTGTGATTTTAACTTTTTTTTTATGATTAATTTTTGAGTAATTTTATCTTTTAAATTTGTAGTGTGTACAAATATAGAGTAAATCAATTTTAAAAGTTCGCTTTAAATTTTATAAATCTCATAGTCAACACTTATTCGAGTTAAAACCAACTGTCAGCTATCAAATTTGTTAAAAGTAAAATCATAAAAATAATTGTAAAAAAAAGATTGAGAGATTTGTGAGCTCGGTCGTAAAGGTAATTAGTATATTCGTAACTAAATGTGTAAGAAAAGTTAATTCTTAAGTAATATTTTTAAATTATAATAATAATAAGTGCTATTTTTTGTGTTTTTATTTTTTTTATGATTAATTTTTAAATAATCTATTTTTTAAATTTGTTGCACATACAAATATATATAGAGTTGCTCAATTCTAAAAATTCGCTTTAGGCCTTATAAACTTTAGGATTGGCACTGAGATTGATTCATCATGTTTTATTTTAAATATTTTGTGGTTACGAACCAATATACTTATTTTGAATTCTTTAAATTGACTTATTGACTTTTACTATATTTCAAAGGTCGTTAGTAGTATCACAAGAAGAGAGATTTTATTAAACTCATTTGGCTTTAGGATGACTTTGGAGTTTTATGCCAAATAATTGAATGCTTTGAGATTGATTATTGTGAATCTACATATTCTTGTGTTGCCAATGAAGAATTCATCTCTTATAATAATATTCATTCAAGGTAGGGTGGAGGCATTAAATGATCATAAATGTCAAATTTGTACCATTGAAAACCCATATTTAGTAAATGTTTAAATTCTTCCACAAGGTGTTGAGCCAAAAAGGAAAGGTGTTGGTACAGTTATTTTGATGGTTCTATCAATATATGTCGATTAGAAATGGCATTGGGACGAGGTCGGGAATTAGCTCATCTATTCTCGTCTCTTATTTGATTGGAGCAAAAACGAGAGAAAATATTTTAAAAAATAGCGGAGAACGAGGCAAAGACAGGAATATTTTAGAAATAGTTTTTAAAGTTTAAAAGAGTAATATTAATAAAAATTATAAATAATATAATAAATAAAAAATAATAGTTGATAAATTA
>JAOTRH010472595.1:0-60598 GCA_034768845.1 Heliamphora exappendiculata | reverse complement strand
CCGTCACGCCCGCCTGTCGCAGCCGCTCGCGCCGGCGCGCCGCCCAGCCCGGTCGCGTGCTCACCCGTTGCGGCGCCCGGGGTCCGCTGCGCCAGATGAGCAGCAGGCCGAGCCCGAGCAGCAACCCGCACAACGCGCCCATCAGGCCGCCCCGAGCAGAGCGGGCAGGTCGATGCCGGCGTCGGCGTACCGCTCGACGTGCGGCGGGAATCCGTCGCGCCGCACGAGGCGATCTCCGGTGAGACCGAACAACTCGGTGGTCTCGATGACGTCGCGTTCGACGCGACCGGTCACCCCCACGACCTCGCGCACCCGACGCCGGCCGTGCCGGTCCAGCCCGACGTGCACGACGAGGTCGACCGACGCCGCCACCGTCGGCACCACGAACGCCGCCGACACGTTCTCGCCCGCCAGCAGCGGCAACGTGCACATCTTGACCAGCGCCTCGCGCGCCGAGTTGGCGTGCAGCGTGCACATCCCGGGCAGGCCGCTGTTGAGCGCGATGAGCAGGTCGAGGCACTCCTCCTGGCGCACCTCGCCGACGACCAGGCGCGACGGGCGCATCCGCAGGGCCTCTTTCACCAGGCGGCGCAACGGGATCTCACCCGACCCCTCGAGGTTGGGTTGCCGGGTCTGCAGCGCGACGGTGTCCGGTTGCGGCACCTGCAACTCGAAGACCTCCTCGACCGTGACGACACGTTCGCGCCCGGGGATGGCACCGCACAACGCGTTGAGCAGCGTGGTCTTGCCGGCCTGGGTGCCGCCGGACACGAGGACGTTGAGCCCGGCCGCCACCGACGCGTCGAGGAACCGGTGCACCTGCGGCGTGAGCGATCCCGCGGCCACGAGCTGGTCGAGCGTGCGGAAACCGATGACGAACTTCCTGATGTTCACGGCCATGTGGCCGCGCGTGATCGGCGGGATGACGACGTGCAGCCGCGAGCCGTCGGGCAGCATGGCGTCGACGAACGGGGCGGACAGGTCGATGCGCCGCCCACTGGTGCGCAGCATCCGTTCGACCAGTTCGGCGACCTGCGGCGCGGTGAGGATGACGTTGGTCAGCTCCGAGCGCCCGGCGCGGGCGACGAACACGCGGCCGGGCTCGTTGATCCAGATCAACGACCGGCCAGGCGTAGGATGTGGCCATGGGATCGACGGTCATCTACACCCGGATCAGCCGGGACGATCTAGGAGACGGCCTGGGCGTTCTGCGCCAGGAAGACGATTGCCGGGCCCTGGCCGCCCGACGGGGCCTCTCGATCGGCCGGACGTACGTCGACAACGACGTCTCGGCGTACAGCGGGCGTACGCGGCCGGCCTACCAGGATCTGCTCGAAGCCATCCGAGGAAATCAGATCAGCTCCGTCCTCGCCTGGGCGCCAGAACGTCTGCACCGCTCACCGCGCGAGCTCGAGGACTTCCTTGAGCTCATCGAACGGCACAGCGTCCAAGTCGAGACCGTCAAGGCCGGCGCCTGGGACGTCAGCACCAGTCACGGCCGGTTGGTCGCTCGTATGCTTGGCGCCGTGAGCCGGGCCGAGAGCGAGCGGACCGGCGAACGTGTCAGTCGGGCGCATCAGCAGGCCAAGGCCAACGGCTTCTGGCGCGGGCCAATTCCGTACGGTCTCCGGGCGAGCTCAACACCGGGCATGCCGGAGATCGACCCCGAGCAAGCGCCAGTCATTCGGGGCATCGCCGATCGTCTGCTACGCGGTGATGCGCTGACCAGGATCGCCGCAGATCTTAACCGCGACAGCGTCAAGCCACGACGGGGCAAGGCCTGGACGCACACGGGCGTACAGCGACTGCTCAACTCCCCCGCGATCGGCGGCCTCGTCCTGGTAGATGGCGAGCTCCGACCGGCAGCGTTCGACGGAATTCTCGACCCGCTTGCCTGGCGATCGGTGCAGACGGCCATCGCCGGCCGACCCCGCGGCGAGAAGCGTCGACCACGCGAGACGCTCACGCTCCTTGGCGGCATCTTGGAGTGCGCCGAGCATGGGCACGTGTGCGTGGGACGGGGAGCCACGCATGGACCGGTCTATTCAGCTTCAGCGCCCGGCGCCTGCCACCTGAGCGTTAAGCGCGAACCCTGCGACGAGCTGATCACAAAGACGATCTTGGCGCGGCTGAAGCGTCCTGACGCATATCAGTTGTTCAAGCCAGAGCGCCGAGACGACGGCAACGAGCAGCTCCGCCTGGAGCTCCAGCAGCGGCGAGACGACATTGCAGGCTTGCTCGGCGACGGGCTGCTCTCGTCTGCCACAGCGCGGCGCGAACTGGAAGCCATCGCCGAAAAGCTGCACGAGCTATCGCCAGGTGCTCGCCCACAGGTGCTGACTCAGGAACAAATTCGCAGTCCCGATGCGGTGTGGGATCAGCTGACGCAACCACAGAGGCGCCAAGTGGTGCGCACCTTGTTCAAACGCGTAGTCGTTAAGCGTGTCGGCTTCCGCAACGGACCAACCTTCGATCCGCGACGCATCGAAGTCGACTGGCGCGAATAAGATACGCAACACTGCTTTGCCTGGGCAGTTCGGCCAATTGACCAAGCGCGACTACGAATCGGAGACCTCGATCCAAGCACGAACCGCGTAATGGCGCTTCTCGAAGTGATTTTCTCGACCTGTGAGGATATGTTGTCGAACTTGAATGCCATGGCGGCGCGCCCTTCGCCTGACATATTTCAAGAGTGCAACCTTGACCGCAAAGTCGATTTCGCTGGCCAGAACAAATTCGCCATCACGACGCAAGACCCTGTAAAGATACTCCGGATTAAGCTTGCCTGACTCCGAAATTATCTCTGCCACGGGGGCCACACTAGCCCTTTAAGCCCGCCTGAGCGCAACTCAAACCCGCCGTTTCCGACGTGATAACGCGGTCACGCGCGTCGCGCCTTCGGCAGTGGCCAATCCCATCCCGTGCGTGGTCCGGGAGGACGTCCTCCCTGCACGGCGGCGCGTTCGAGACCGTCCAAACCAGGACAACATGGGCGTAAGCCATCTTTGGTCTTGTCGCTACATCTCACATATTTGCAATTTATGGGACTTCCAGTTCTTTTCCCGCAACCGATTGCACGCCCAAATCCGTTAGACAACCATCTCTGGCTTGTCAGAGGCGCAAGCTGGGTGCAGCATGTGCGTCTGCTGCGCATCCACCTAGTGCATCTGGAGCTCGCTGTGCCTACAAGTACGACGCGAACATGGGTGATCCGTACTTCTGTCGCGACTGTGTTCGGTGTGCTCGTGACTGCACTCACGTCAGCGAGTCCAGCGCTCGCTACCACCGTCAACCCCGTTCCAACTGCTGGATCTCGCAATGGCGCTACCACAATTCCATTCGCCGTCTCAAAGCAGATATCGGCCAGCGTAGACGTTGGCACCGGCAATTTAATGGTGGGGGTGAACTTGCTTCGGTTGCCGGGAATTGGCGGCGACGCGGAGGTTGGCCTGACGTATAACTCCTCTGCGGTAGGAACGGCCATGCCATCATCAGTTACCGCGGCCTCCGGGTCTGGCTGGACCCTATCAGGTTATGACGAGCGACTCGTTGCCAACTCCGACGGTTCGGTTACATTCTTCGGCGGCGGGGGCCTGACCGGTCTATTCACGCCCGCGGCCGTGGCCGGCACCTTCAACTCGCCCATGCAGTACAGAGCCACGCTAACACGGCTTAGTAACGGGACGTACACCCTAGTTAATCATGCATCTCAAAGTAGGCGAACATTTAGCGTGGGCGGCCTGCTCCGCTACATTGACGACCGAAACGGAAACCGCACCACGCTCGCATGGTCCGGCTCGAATCCAGCGTACATATTGACCGGCCGCGGAGGCCCGTGGACAACTGCGACGCCCACCGCCGCCTTTACAGTTACATCGGGCGCACTGACCGCCGTCACTCAAAATACGACTGGCAGTGTTAGTCGAGGTGTTTCCTTGGCGTACACCGGCGGTCAGTTGACAAGCGTTGTTGACGCCGAGGGAAAGACCACGACGTTCGGGTACGCCGGCGGACCGGGCGGAAACCTATTGTCTAGCATTACTGCGCCATCGTCGGCTCAAACGCAATTTGTTTATACAGCTGGCAATCAGGTGTCAAGAATTCGCCAAACGAACGCAGCAACTGGTTCGCCGGGAACATCCATAACCCGTCTAGCCTATCAATCGTCGTCAACAACACTCCTCGCCGACCCAACCACTGATCAGACAATGGGCGTTGGAGTAGTTCCACACACGACCTACACCCTCGATCCAGTGACGCAGTTGGTAACCCAGGCCACCGATCCGGACGGCTACACGCGATCCGCACAGTACACAGGGTTCGGCGACGTAAGCTCGTATGACTCGGGCTCAGCCAGCGGGGGAGGAATCAGCACGGCCGACTACTCACCCACGGTAAATGGGGGCGAGTCGCTTACGGGGACCACAAGTCCAGGTGGTTCACTAACTTCTACGCAATACACCAATACCGGCATGAGCCAATATTCGCCGTCGTCAACAATTGACGATGCAAACAACCAGTACAACTACGGCTACGACCCAGTCGGTAATCAGAGCTCCATTGGACTGAGTACCGCGACGATCCCCGCGAAGGTAACCTATAACACAAAGGGCCAGCCCCTGACGTCCGCATCTCCAGGCGCCTCAGCTGGAGTCGTCACTTCCTACGGCTATGACGGAGCAACTGGTGGTGGCACCAATAATCTCAAATCTGTCACTCCAGTACCCGGGTCATCATTAGCAAATCAATATTTCACGTGGGACGGCTACGGTCGTCTAAAGTCCGCAACCAGTGGACGTGGCTACCTAACTACCTATTCCTACACCGATCGAGACGATCTGCTTGGAGTTTCATACTCCGACCCCGGCACATCAAATGTCACTTTTGGCTTAAACGTCAGCGGACTGCCGGTAACGCGAACCGACGCGAGCGGCACGTCGACCTACGCATGGGATGACCTGGGTCATCTTATGAGTGTGCAGAGCGGTTTGACTGGCGCGCTCATCACTTATCGGTATGACCTCGCTGGCGCCCTCGTATCGAAATCGGACAGCGGAGGCGTGACAACCTATGCGTACGACGCCGGGCACCTGCTGCAGTCCATGACGTATCCGAAGCCGGGCGGCACGTCGGCGACGGTCCGATTCGGCTACGACGCTGTCGGTCGGCGGACTGATGTGTGGCTGGATTCTCCTAATGTCGCAAATTCAGCCTGGGCAGCCCATGACTCGGTCGTGTTCGACTCAAGTAATCGCGCGGTGCGGGTTGTGAACAAGCGTGGACCAGCCTCGGCGCCGACCACGGTGCTCGATGAAATTGCGTGCTACAACAATGCCACAACCACCTATCTGTACTGCCCTACTTCGGGGTCAGACCGAACAAAGGTTCAATGGACGTATGACAGCGTGTCGGGCGAAACGCGCAAATACACCTACGACACAAGCGGTCGTTTGGCTGGGGCACAAGTAGTCGGCGGAGCCAATCCTCGAACATTTTCTTATGGATATGACTACGCCGGCAACCGAACATCCGGCTCAGAAACCGGATCAACGCCATGGAGTTTCAGCCCAACCTTCAACAGTGCAAACCAAATGACAACTCCGGGATACATATACGACGCTGATGGCAACCAGATCAGTCAGCCGGGATCGACGTCCGTTTATAACGCGGCGTCACAGATGACATCAAGAACAAGCAATGGCGTTACTGCTACGTATATTTACGCAGGAACGGGTCAACGTGAGCAGGTATCAACGTCGGACAGCACCGGAGTGACACGGAAGTATGTTTACGGTCGAGCTGACTCGAACGGACTTCCAGAAATCGAACAGACAGTCGTCAGTGGTACCGGCAATTGGGACGGCACTGCTTTTATTCAGCACGATCCAATGTCTGGATCTCCGCTCGTAATTGTCCTGCCAAATGGCAACTCTTATCTCTATGCGAGTGATGTTATTGGTGACTACTCTTCGGCAGACCGCAGTGGAGCAGGTAACTCAAGTGGATTACCGGGCCCGTACGGTGAGCCCGGCAGTGGCGGAGGCATTAAGGGTGGCAGCTACTTCATTTGGAGCGATCCGTACGGCTTCAAATGGTCGATGGCTACCGCCGGCTACCGGTTCGGCGATCGTCGTTACGACACGGGTAGTGGGACTTGGACGCAGCAAGACGGCTACAACGCCCCGTTGGATCCCCATAACGCAAATCGCTACGCGTACGCCGCCGATGACCCCGTTAATGGCGGTGACCCCACGGGCGCTTTCTCTTGCACGTTCCAGTATTCGGTCGGTTACGTTGGTCACACATGGCTCGGGGTCGGGTACTACACAGATCTAGGCATCATCGGGACCGCGTCCTGCGACGAACTCATTTCCTACATTCAAATAGTAGCTGCTCCATCTATCGGATTCGGAACACCGGCTGCTGGAAACACCGACTGCTACTTTACTACCGTGTGCGATTTCTACAACAACGAGTTGGCCGGCTCGGGACTATTGCCAAACTTCATCACTGTTGGTTTCGTTGCCGTCGGTACTGACGACATTAGTTACGGCACCGATGGACTCTGGATATCATGAGACTCAGTACGATACGCTGTACCCGTGGCCGAGATCGATGATATTCGGATACAATTTTTGCGAGACCGCGTTGCCCAGATGCTTCGTCAAGCCCAGGCGACTGAGGACCCGCGGACCCGCGATATGCTGGAGTCACGCGCCGAGGGCATCAGGTCGTCTCTGGACTACCTCGATCAGTCCCTACGGCCGATAGCGGAGAATCAAAGACGGGGTGGACAGGAAGTTCCTCCCATAAGTGATCGTCGGGTCAGATCCCGGTCGGCGCGATCTTCTACAGCGTTCGCCGGGGCCAACCGTGCTCCAGCGGATTTGATACGCGCGTCAATCGTCAATTTGCCGCTGCCTTTCATGCCAAACATGCTGCTGCGTACTGTGGAAATTTGGAAGGGCGGCTTTGGCCTTAGCCTTCACGGCGGATTTGCAGCGTCCCGTGGTCGCCATTCGTTGCGGCTTATGACCTCGGCGTCCTGGCGGGTGCGCGACAATTTGGGGACGGCCTACCAATGTGACAGCCGTCTTTTCATGATGGCAGACGGCTGGCGTGGATACTTGACGGCTTCAGCAAACGTGCACCCTGCTGCACACTCCCTGCTTATTGATGTTCTAGAGCAACCTCAGCCGCTTACGCTGAACGCTGACCTCTTCCGGATTGCGTCAGCTTAAGCCGTTGATGGCAGCATCGAATCGCCCGACCGGCGTCTTCGCGTCGAGCAACCCGGTGATCTGCTACGACCCACAACCTCTGGTATGTGAAGTCCGACGGCAGTGACAACGCCTACCCTGACAGCTACACCCTGGCTGGACCCCGCGGTCAGTCCAAGGCCTACACGACGCCGCACACGCCAGCGCTCAATGCCAGCATCCAATTCGTCTTCGGCAATCCGGAGCCGACGTTCCGTACGTCGACCGCGGCGATGTCCTTCGGTAGGACGACTGCCAGCAGCACGCCGGTCGCCACCGCGGCGTTCCTGCGTCGATGACTGATCGCGAGCCGTCGGGCAGCCGGGCGGCTGTCGCGACCACCGCTGTCGTGGCAATCTCGTGACCGCCATGACGACGTCGGGACTTGAGGACGCGCTACGCGGTCTGGCCGCGGCCCGCCGCCTTGAGCTTGCGTCTGCCGGCCAGCGGCGTGAGCAGCTCCGGCATGTCGCGAACGTGGTCACACACCGCATCGCGCAAGCAGTTCAGGCGGGCGCGTCTAGCGCCGACATCGCCGCCGCGCTAGGGGTGAGCGTCAGCCGCGCTCGGGACCGCATCCGCGACGCTCGGCGCGCGGAGCTCGCCGTCGCGCCCGTGCAGCCGGCCAAGGTGTGGCTGGACGTGCCGCGCTGCGCCCGGCCGTCGCCCCCACCGTGGCCAGTCAGTCGGCGGTGCGGTCTCTCCGTCGGACATGACGGCAACCACGACTTCTCGCGGCCGTAATCGCCCCGGCGGACAAGCTGGCTTCGTTTGGTTTCGAACGCCTGCGGGACCAGTCGTGCGCGCGATCAAGGAACGGCACTTCAGGACGGGACGGGTCCGGTCCCGCTGAGCTGCCCGAGGGCCGAGATGGACGGCGCGAAGAAGTAGCCTCCACCCGTTGTGTGCACCCACCGCTGCAGGGTCAGTGCGCCGCGCGGCGGCAGGTTAAAGCTCGCTCCGTCCTGGGCCTGGCTGATCACCGGGTCGACGCCATCGCCGGCCTGGGGGAAGCCGGCCGCGTTGACCCACTGTGTCTGGATGAACTCGAAGCCGCGCTTGATCGAGGCCTGGTAGCAGATGAAGAGCAGACCGCGGTCCTGGGTGTCAGGCACGACGCCAGCGCCCGGGTAGGCCGGCTCGCCGACGACGACCTCGGAGCCGTAGGGAATGCCGCGGCGCAGGATGCGGTGGCGCTCGGTGTCGGTCTCACCGGGCGGGACCTGATCACGCGGATAGACCTTGCGGATGTGCGCCGCCCGGGGAACCCGCGTGCCGTCGGCGTCGTCCTGTTGGTACTCGAAGTTGTTGATGCGGGCGTCCCCGAGCACTGACGGGTCTGCGGCTGACGGATCGGTCGCCGACGGGTCGACGTCGGCCGCCATGCCGAGTACCCGTTCCATCGGTGCGCCGCTGGCCCACCGCCCGACGAGCTTGGCGCCGACGTTCTCCGGGGTCAGGCTGATCGCGGCTGACGTCGTCTGGGTGAACGTCTGGAAGCCCTGGACGTCCTGCTGAAGGCGCCGGTAGACCACGAACGAGCCGTTCTTGGTCCAGTCGGGCAACCCGACCGGCGCCGGCGGCTGAGGCTGGCCGTAGCCCGGATCGCTCGGTTGCGGCGCGGGCGGCTGCGCCTCTGCTTGTCCGCTGATCGCGCCGGTTGCATCTGGGTAGCCGATGATGAACTCGCCGGCCGGGATCTCGTCGCCACCCTTGCTCGAGTGGGTCAGGCCTTTGATCGTCGGCTGAGAGATGCCGTCCTTAAATCCGAAGTGCTCGTGCCCTTTGTGGCCACCGGGCCGGACGTCGCCGGGCTGCTGGCCGACGACCGTGCCGCTGGCCCCGCTAATGAGGGCCTGTACCTCGGCCACTCGGGCGTCGATGAGCGCGGTGCCGGCGATGTCATCCCCCGCGACGATGACGACGGCGTCGACTTCGGTTCCACCGGTGAACGGCGCCACCCACTGGCCGGGGTCGGACCGGTCGGTGTCACCGAGGACGATCGCCTGACCGGCCATGCTGGTCCGGAACTCTTCGGGGAACTCGTCGAGTCCAGCGGCACCGAGCTTGGTCAGTCCCGGCATGGACAGCAGGACATTGACCCAGGTGGCCCGCACACTGAGGTGGCTGGCGTGACGCTGGGCGACGATCCGCTTGTACAGCTTGTTGACGGCGAGCACGTCCTCGGCGGTGGCGACTTCGGGCACCAACT
The DNA here is from genome assembly GCA_034768845.1 of Heliamphora exappendiculata. Classification (NCBI taxonomy): domain Eukaryota; kingdom Viridiplantae; phylum Streptophyta; class Magnoliopsida; order Ericales; family Sarraceniaceae; genus Heliamphora; species Heliamphora exappendiculata. Next base: position 51,127 of record JAOTRH010472595.1, on the reverse strand, counting down.
TGGCGACCACGGCCTTAGCGCTCGCGGTGTCCGCGAACGAGACAAAGAGCAGCCGCTGATGGTCCTGGTTGAACCCCGCCAGATTGCCCTGGATCTCGGCCTTGTCGACGACGATCGATGGCGCAGTCGGTGCAGTCACGTCGAATCTCCCGATGCAGTCAGCGAAGACCCGATTGTGCGCCTTCTTGCGAAGGTCTATCACGTAGCAGTTTGAATAACGACTGCCGAACGCACGACTACCCTAAAGGGCAAAACAGTGATGCAGGGCCGGTGATGAACAAATGGGGGCATCAAAGCCAGGCTTTCCGTTAACACGCCGGTACCGCACTACCCGTGAGTCCAGGCCGTACAGGGCAGGGCAAGCACCCGTCATCCCGGGCATCGCCCGCCGACCGCTGCGTGGCGATCGATTGCGTCCAGCTCGACTTAGCCATTTTTGCGGCTTTAGCGGTGATACGCGCGTTATGTCGAGGCGAGACAGACCATCAGCTGCGCTCGACCAATGGCGAAATTTTGCGCCCCCAACTGCTGCCCTCTTGCGCACCAGACGGCATAGGCGTTAAGCCTGACTATCACGCGTCGGCGCGAGCAGCCCACGCCCCGGCGAGAGGCCATGACCATGACTAACGACTCGTTTGGCGCACCCATGAGCGCCTCGGACGAACCCGAGGCCGCCAATCGGCACGTCGGTCGTCGGACGATTCTGCTGAGCGCGGCGGGCGGAATTGGGTTGGCCGGTCTGCTCGGTGCGACCCCTGCTGATGCGACACCGTCCTCCGGCTCGGTCAACCTGGACAGCGAGGCCAACTGGCGCGCCGCAAACGCGATCATCGCGGCCAACACGGTCGCCTTTGAGACTGACGCCGGAACCTACAAGTTCGGCGACGGCTCAACACACTACAAAGATCTGCCTGACATGTCGGGCGCTTGGCAACGCGCCATCATCCACGCCGACCCCACCTACGGCGACTACTCGAAGGCCCTGATGGACCAGTTCGCGGCGCTCGGCGAGGGCACCGTTTGGCTGCCGCCGGGCACCTTCCTGATCAACCAACCCTTGATCGTGCCAGCGGGCATCTCGCTGATCGGCGCTGGCGGAGCCACCGTCAACAACTCCTGTGCAACTCAGTTCTATCTGCAGGCCAACCCGCGGAGCGGCGGTGCCAAGCCCTGCATCAAGATCGGGGACCGCGACGACACGACGGCCCACCGCGCAGGCCTGTTCGGCAACTTCGATATCGACGGTGCCAACGTCGCTGACTACGGGCTGTGGCTTGGCAACGTTTCCTCACTAACGGGAATTCACGTCACCGCCCACCGCTGTCTCAAGGCGGGCTTCTTCCTCGATGCCACCCAGAACAGTAGCTTCTACGGGTTCCATACCGACCACAACGGCCCGGACCAGAATGGCACAACGGTACCCTCCGGCCTCAACCAACAGACGGATGGCTGCGGCCTGCTGTTTGACCACGGCGCGTCCTTCAACCGCTTCTTCGGCTTCGACACCGCCCGTAACTGGGGGTGGTCGATGCGCTTCACCCAGAGCGACCTGTCCGACAACTACCCGAAGACGCCGAACTCGAACCGCATCTACGGCGCCGATTTCGACCAGATCTACGCTGGCAACGGGTCCCTCCTCGGCGCACCGGGCCAGATCATTCATGAGGCCGGCGACAACAACATGATCGACGGCTGTGGCATCTACCTGCAGAACGCGGTCAGCGCCGTCACGGGCATCAAGATGATCCAAGCACCGGTCAGCAACCCGCCGGGTGCCGACAACAGCTACCGCTCGATCTCGAACCACCTTCGGGTGCGTAGCGCCAAGATTCAGGGCGACACCGCCGATGGCGTCCACTCTTACTGGGGCACCGCGGTCCATGTGGCGGACAACTGCAAGATGATCCTGTCGGCCAGCAATCTGTTCATCAACCAGCACGTCGCCTTCTCGATTGAGGAAGGCGGTTGGATCGTCGAGCAGGACCCCGTCGAGATCACCGGCCCAGACACGTACCGCTACGGCGGGTCGACGACGCAGAGCCGCACGGTCGGACCCGTTCAGGGCATGCAACTCGCCAGTACCTTGCCCGTTACTGGCACGGCTCTGACCGGTACCGGACTGTTCGCCACCCTCGAGCCCGCCAGCATCTACGCCTTCGAGGCCACCGTGTTCTACTCGGTCAAGGCGTCACTGGACCTCAAGCTCGGACTCGCCGTGCCGGGCACAGCGTCGGGTACTTGGCTGGCGGACGGGCTGTTGTCGACTGCGACGGCCAGCGGCGGCGCCGTCCAACGCGGCCAGGGCAGCTTGTCCTCGTCAGCCGTCGTCGGCGGTAACGACACCACTCCCCTGACCGTGAAGGTAACCGGAACAGTCGTTAGCACGGTTACAGGACGGTTCGAACTGCTAGTCGCGCAGAACACCGCCGACAGCGCAAATCCAGCACTGATTCTTGCGTACTCAAATATAGTGGTCCGCAAGCTCGCCGACGTCACTCCGCACTAATCGCTGACCGGAGAATGCGTATCGACTTCGCGGGCGCCGCCCGCACTCGACGCGCCGGCCAACACCCGCTCACGGCAAGCATCGGCTACTTGCTCAACCGTACGAGGTGCGCTTAGATGCGAGAAAGCAACACTTCCGAGCGCGAGGACGGCCCCCTATACCCATGCATTCAAACCCGATGCAACTGCGGCGCTTCGCGCTCGCGCTCGCCGCGGCACTCGTCTGGATCGCCGCAACGGTGCTATCTGTAACTCATCCGAAGCAGTGGCAATATTTCACCTGGCCTGGGATAGCGCTTGTTATTATCCTCACGGTCTCTTACGGCGTACTGGCGAACAACATCTACACACGCCCCTGGATATATCCAAGCGTGAACCCGAAGTTCGATGCTGTCCAGCTTGCTCATCTGATCGACACTGCCGAGAGGCATCTCAGCCAGCAGGACGCGCTGACCTACGCCCGGTTCCTCCGACAGCCGGAACGATTGGTCTCACGCGTGAGCGAGACCGTTCGCACAACCTCGCGCTCGATGACCGTCATGACATCAATGCAACTGACTATACCCAAATCGTCCGATCCACGAATGGTCCCGCTACTCCCGGTTGCGATCGACAGAAGTGCCGACAGCGTTGAGATCACGGCCGGCTCTGGCGAGATCTTGTCAACACTAAATTACGACCAGCGAATCGCCGCCATGGGCGCAGTAATTCGCGTAATTGTATCGCGAACATCCGGTCAGATCTATACGCGCTACGTCCAGGACCTAGAAAAGGAATTCATTCACTTGTTGGCCGCCGAAGCGGTTAACCCGGCGCTAAGTCTCGCCACGCTGCAGACGCACATCCTTGCCCTGCAGCAATATGGCAGTGGCGGGAGTACACGGAATATAAAGATCCTCCGGTCGGCCATGTACCTAATTGAACTAATGATATATCGGCGACCAGTGACTGCAGTACTGCCGACGTCAACGGGCGCCTCAGCTAGCGACCCCGTAGTGCTTCAGGTCCAACAGCGATTCATCGCCGTTCATTCACTGGCCGACAACACGTCTTGGGGCGATCGAGTCCGAGACCGAACCCGCCTGCTTTTAGGTGTCCGACCGACCCTGCTCGCGGTCCCGCTGGCGAATGCGTCTCTTACAAAGGCCTATCACCTTGAGGTAATTGGGCCGGAAGGCACGTACCTAGCTCGCCAGAGCATTCAGGGAGTCGACACCACAATCGATTCACTCGCCGTGAAGACTCGAGCGCGTCACGGTCAGCGGTACGGTCATGTCCGGATCACTGGAACAAACAAGCAGCTGCAAAGGGGCGGCGTGTATATCGCCCACTTCTATGAGCGCGTGCCAGGTTCGATCGGGACGGCGACACTTTCGGCGCTCGCTGCTTCAGTCCTCATCTGGGTGACAGGCTTCACCCAACTCGGCGTGGCCGCGAGAACGAGCTCAGATCTCATTGCTGTCCTGCTTGCGGTCCCCGCAGTGATGGGCGCGTGGACGGGTCTTGACCGCTCCTCCTCACTGTTCGGAGGCACTCTTGTTTCGCGCGTATGCTCCCTTGTTACGGTTGTGCTATCTCTGACATCGGCGGCATATTTCGTGCTGGGTCCTCACGATGAGCCTGGGCCGGATCTAGCGTCAGCCATCCTCGACCGCCCTGGTGCGGTAATGTGGCTTATGCTGGCGTCGCTTGCCACGCTGAACTTTGCATCAGCCGCGACTTCTTGGACGCTGAGAAGTATAGTCCAAGCGCATTTCATTCAAGAAGGAGTAAAATAGACGATGACGACTATCAAGGAAGTAGTCGCAGCAACAAGTAAGTCGAACGCGGCAAAAGGAGGTGATGTGGAACAAGGTGACAAACACCCGGTAACGGGCTGGTATCTGGAAGGCTTCGGCGTGCCACCCATGCCGGAACCGGTGACTGAAGATCAGATCGAAGGCGCTCGGCTACTCGCTCTTGACGATCTGAATGAGATTTTTGCGGTTGACGAAGATGATCCGCCGCTAGACGTTCCAGTGCCCGGCAGTGCTAGTTGGGATCACCCGACCGGACATACGGGCGTAGGTGGGGATTAGCACCATCATAGGTGGGCTGGGTTCCATTCAGCCCACCCTCGCCGTTGGCTGTTAGCCCAAAGAGCGATCGCTCCCGCGTCTACTCTGATGCCGGCCCAGTGCAGCCCGTGAGGTGAAGTGACTGCGCCGCGCCCAATCTGGCTTCTGATGTAGAACTTTCATTAATCAGTGCGCGCTGCAACCGAAATTTGGAGGGGCCCAGCGGGAGCGTAACCTGGTTGACGGATCGGCCGGGATCACGGTCAAGTGACTGTCTTCGGCAACACGCCGGACCAGGACTGCACCATAGCCACCCCAGGCGATACGGTGTTGATGTGGCGAAGCAGGTAGTGACGACTCTGGTAGACGACATCGACGGCTCGGAGGCAACCGAGACGATCGCCTTCTCCTACCGCGGCGTCAGCTACACGATTGATCTCAATGACAAGAACGCCGCGGCCTTCGACAAGGCGGTCGCCAAGTACATCGACAACGCGACGCGCGAGTCTGGTCGACGGTCGTCCGGCCGCGCTGCTACGGGCGCTTCATCCGCGGGCAAGCGGACGGACCTGGCCGATGTTCGCGCGTGGGCGACGGAGAACGGATACGAGGTCTCGAGCCGGGGTCGGATCGCCGCCGAGGTGCTTGAGGCGTACGACACCGCGCACTGAGCGCCGTTGACTGACGGCTGCTGAGCAGCGAGTCGGCGGCCGTCGCTCTTCAGGGCGCAAGGGCCGGCCCTGCACGCTGAGAGCCGCCCACGCGCCAGCCCGTCCGCGTCACAGGAGCCGGCCACTGCAAGCTATCGGCCGGCCAGGTAGTCGATGTGCGGATCGAGCCAGTCGCAGTCCGCAGCTACTTCGGTCAGCGCCGATGCCGTCGCGTGTCCGCCAGAACACGACGTGCGTCGGAAAGCCCCGCTTGGCCAGCGAGCGGATGGTCGGCGCGAAGTCCCGGTCGCCAGAGATCAAGACCGCTTTGTCGTTGCGCTCGGTCTTCATGTACTCGTACGAGTCCTCCATAATCGTAGTCGAAAGACTGACATCCACTTCCTTTTCCTTGTTCTGCAGATTGCGGTCGAACAGCTCGACTTCGAAGCCGTTACTACGGGCCAGATCCCACAGTGAGTCGTTCGCGGGCGGGCGCGAGCCGAACAAGATTGAGCGACCGATCTGAGCCGTGTCTGGACATGCCAGCTGATACAGACGCCCGAAGTCGTATCGCCAGTCATAGTCCACAATATGACGCCGGGTTGCATCCGTAGGATTCAACGCTAGGCCACGACGGACGGCGCTGAGTCGCTGGCCTTCTATCCAGACGTTCGAATTGTCGACGTAAACGAAGAGTGCCATGTTCCATAGAGTGCCTGACCTCTTGGATTTGGCGCTAGTGCGTTCGGCACGAGTGATCCTCACGTGGCTGCTAAGTCGCGCAGCCCGCGAGGGACCCCGCGTCGTAGCGGCCCGGGTCAGTTAGGGGTGCGGCACGAACAGCTCGGCCGGCGCCACACCGAGTGCCGCGGCGAGGTCATCGATTCGCTCGACGAGCAGGCTGCGCTTACCGCCCTCGATCTGCACCAGGAACGGCCGGTCGATGCCGGCCGCAAGGGCGACCTGCTCCTGAGTCAGACCCGCCTCCTGACGCAGGCGGCGGACTGCTGACCCGAACGCCGCCCGGCGCCGCGCCCGTTCGGCCGCCTGCTCGGGCGTGAGGAATCGACCCGGCGTTGGCACTGCCTGGACGTTGCCGGTCTCCTACTTTACTGTCTGTTGGACTTCGGCAACACTGCCGGAATTGGGCCCGATCGGTAGGAGTCCAGCGGTGTCAGAGCGATCCTGGTTGAACGGACCAGAGGCGTCGTCCGCGATTCTTGGCGGTGGTGGCGGTGGTGCGGGCGAGGATCCTGGGGCGGCGGCCAACATCGCCGTGCGGCGGACGTTGTGGTGCCGCGCCGGGACCACCGTGACGGCGATCGCGGCGGTGGCCTTGGTCTCGGCCTGCGGGTCGGCGACCCCGGCACCACGGGACTCGAGCGTCGTGTCCGTCGATGGACGCAGCGCCCAGGCGGGCTCTCCCTCGAGCGTGGCGTCTGACAGCCCAACGCCGACTGCCTCATCCGCTGGGCAGACCATCCCGACCAAGAACTACATCGCCGTCTGTAACGCCACCTCGATCACGTTCTACGACGCCACCTCTGGACAGGTCCTGGCCACACTCGACAACCTGCGGCTCAACACCAGGTCGCTCCCCGCGCCGCTCGACGCCGACGGGCTGTTCGGTGAGTTCGTGCCCACCGGCTCGCCCAAGCCCGGGGTGTTCGACGACCTGTTCAGCTGCACCCGGCTCAGCTTCGACAACAGCATGACCAAGCTGGCCGGCCTCGACTCGTACCCCGGCGGTGACACCGTGCCGGCTACCTATGACCTGTTGCGGCAATCAAGCAACGTGAACACCACCGCCCAGAACGTCGTCGCGCCGGGCGCGCACCCGACCGGTGCGTTCCCGACCAAGACCGTCACGACCTACGTCGCCGCGGCCTACGCTCCCGGCACGGAGAACCTCTGGTACGTCAAAGCCGACGGCAGCGACAACGCCTACCCCGACGGCTACACCCTGACCGGTCCGAACGGACAGACCAAGCGCTACACGACCTCGCACACGCCGGCCCCGAACGCGACGATCCAGTTCACCTTCGGAAACCCGGTCCCATCGTTCGTCGACGACGGACCGGCCTCACCGTTGTCGCCGAATGACCCGATCCCCACCGCGGACGCCCAGAGCTACTACCTCAGCAGCAGCGACGGCCTGCCGCCGACGAAGTACGACGTCGGCAAAATCCGCCGACCCGACAGCGGCAAGCCGGGAGGGGCCTTCGTGGCAACGCTCGATGGCTCGGCCAAGCTGTTCACGTGGGATGGCAAATCTGCACCGGTCGAGCTGGCCGATGTGCCTGACGGTCAGAGCCTGCCCGAGGTCGTGCGGTGGGCAGATAAAGAGTAGCTGCGTTATACATTGCTTAAGCTCGTACATCCCGGATGAATAGCTATAAACAGCGCTTGGCAAGCCCGCCACTTAACGAGTGAAATGTAGATTTCAAATAGCACCCTTTGCTAAGTCATATTGTTCGGCAAGTCTGACCTTGAGCTCGAACCCGGGATGGCGTCCGATCTAATGCGCGCCACAATCGGTCCGGAACCAATCGACAGCCTCACTGGTGACCTGTGGGCACCCATATTTGAGCAGCACAGCAACCCGCGCGCCACTATCCGCTCAGCAATTTTCCCTACTAACCCCGAGGTAGTGACGAGTTTTTGCACTTCAGAGTATGCTCTCGCGAATGTCAGCCTAGGTCGATGTATGGCGGTAATGCCTCACTGAACCGGCATAGGACTGGATCGCCATCCTCTTTGGAATCATCGTTTGGTTGCCTCATTGCGATGAGAACTAGTTCGACAAAGAATTCTTCGCGTAAGGCTTGTCGCCGAATGTCTACTACGTCAACCCTCGAAAGGGCGAGACGGATTTTGTTCAACCGGCTGTCGACTGCATTGTGCGGCGGTGGCATTGCACTGATCACGCGTGACATGACCTCGTCAGTAAGGCGCCGGCAAATTCGCCGAGTCTCATCATCAATTAGTGGCGGCAGTCGTACTTCTTCTATACAGTACAACTATCGGCCATTGCATTGGCTATGTCAACTATCACGGCTTGAAGCAGAGCAACCCACACGCGTCTATTCGGTCGGGCGCCGCCCTACGAACTCACCAGGGTTAACTTATTCGGCTCTCATATCCGCCGCCGCGCCGCCAAGTGCATCCTCAATTATGGCTCGGGCCGTCAAAAGCTCGCCGAGGTACTGCTCATAAAGATCGTCGTAATCTAGCGAAGTGTCCTCAAGCAGGCGCCGCAGGGTTGACCTCATCGCAGGGATCATAATTTCGAGGCGGTCGACATTGCGACGCTGGGCAGTCCGGTACGTCGTGACACTCCAGTCGGACGGTGTCGGCGCTACAAATGGCAAATCCTCAGTTGGACGGCTAGTCGCCAGTAACGCCCGAGAAAGCATTTCTAGGAGTAGGCGCTCCGGCCCATTCTCAGCACGGAACGCCGTGAGCGACATATAGTCGAAGAATTGGTCCGCCACACGCTTCCGCCGCTGCCTACCCGATTGCGTGTGCAACGCACCGACGCCGAGCAGTTCCCTCAAAGCATTCCGCACCGTGGCGTCGCCTAGGCTTTCGACCACACGTGCGATCAGCTCGGGCACAGCACGACGTGGATCGCCGGCGATTCCGACACTGGCCGCCATGTCCGGCAACACTTCGAACTCCGGACAGCCTGCATCAAGTCTGTTGACTCCACGGTTTCGCACCCGGATGAGATCCCGCATCAGGCCGTCGGACGGCTCGATCCAAGCCGGAAACTTCATGGCGACCACCTGTCCCAAGCGCGCGGGAACGATCTGGCGGCTGTCTGGCAACTTTGCGGCGAGTTTCGTACTTCGCCTGGCAACTTCGGCACCGCACGCTGGTCGTAGTCCTCGTGACGGTATGCATCGGGAAGCAGCCTGAGCGGCAGCGACACGCCGCAGTGGCAGTTTCTTGAGACTTTTGTTCCGGGGCAGTCGTAATCACCACGCCTGTATCGGGCCCTTCTTGGTCCGACCAGGCCCTACCGCGAAGGAGAGCCGTATGAGCTCGCAGTCCGACATCACCCGCGGAGGAGGCGGTTGCCTCGCGTCACCCGCGGGCTACCCCATCAGCCGCCGCACCAATCGGAACCTCAACCGACTCGACGATCAGACGGCCTTCACGGTCGCCCGCGTCAAGGCCATCGCCGAGATTCAGGAGGCCAAGGTCGACGCCGTCGGCAGCGTCACCGAGCGTGCACTGGTGCGAACCGCCTTCATCAGTCAGGTCGAGCAGCTCTTGGCGCAAGCCGTGCCGCTGTCGACCAGTCGGCTGCAGTCGGTTGCCGACGCCGGCACGCTGGGTCTCGTCCAGACGGTGGCCAGCACCGCTGACATCCTGCGGCTGATCTGAGATGGCCTGGTACCTGTGGTTCGCCCTTGGCATCGTCGTCGGAGCGGGCGCCTTCCTGGCCCTTGGTCTGCTACTCGGTGCGGTCGAAGAGCGAACGGCGAGTCGCCGCGAAGTCATCCGGCGCTCCCAGTACCGGGCCGAGCGCCAGCTCGACCAGCTGACGCTCGACACCGTGCAGCGCATGTGGGACGTCGTCCGCATGGGACGTACGTCATGAGCGGCAGTTGGGCGCGCTTTGAAGCCGCCAGCTTGGATGCCGCGCGGGCGGTGCTGACTGGCTTCGTCATTGAACGGGGCGCCAAGACCGCCGCCGACGTCGGCTTCGATTGGATCGCCGTGCCGGACGCGCCGAGCGAGTACCCGCCGCTCCAGCAGGCGGTGGCGCACAGCCGGGCAACCGGCAAGCCGCTGCCCATCTCTTCCGAGAACAGCACCGACACCATCTATCTGACGAAGGAGGCCAATACCGCCTTCCGCTTCTGGCACGACGTCAACCACGTCGACCGCGGTCTCAGCTTCGGCCTGATCGATGAGCTCGAGCTGGCGCTCTGGCACCTCGGTGAGCTCGAAGCTGATGGCTTCCCCCGGGGCAGCCTGCCGTGGCGGCTGCTGCACGCCGACCTGATCGGCCAGGTGCAGCTCATGGCCCTCGCGCAGCGGTTCCCGGTCGATCAGCACCACTTCGTCCAGGCCTGTGTGCTTGAAGGCTTCGAGCAGGGCCTCATCGCTGAGGCACGTCGGTGCGAAGTCCTGCCCGAATCGACTCCGGACGAGACGCATGTCGCCCCGCCGGACTGACAGCCTGCTGGACCGACTCGTCGGCGCCTGCTTCGTCCTCCTGGCGGGCGCCGGCGCGGTCTACTTCGCCGTACACCTCCTAATGGCCGTGTGGCTGCCGACTGTCGTCGTCATCAGTGCTGGACTCATTTTGGCGGGATTCGCCTGGCTCATTCGACGCCGCCGGAATGGCTGGTAGCGCCCCTGGCGTACCCGTCCGGTCGGTGCTGTGCAATACACAATCTGCTTGATTGTTTCTTGAAATAGCTATTAACTAGAGTCACTGTGCTACTTGGCTAAACGGCCAAAATAGGCACATCGGTCAGTTAATCGTAACGAGAGGAGGGCACCGCTATGTCGCGAACCGATCAAAATGACTCACCGCGCCGTCAGTCGCGTCGCCCAGGCCAAGGCCGCGGCGCTGCAGGCTCGTCTCGGACGGCCCGCCGCTCCCCCAGCGCAGCCCGCCGACTCGGCCGGTTCGTGGTCTCGGCCGCCCTCGCAGAGGCCGACCTCGAAGTGCAGGCCCGCGCCGGTCAGGCCCCTCAAGCCGAACGGAGGGGCCGCCCGTGACTGAACATCGCCCGCCGCGCGACCACCAGTGGCGCGAGCTGCAGTGGCAGCGACCGCTTGAACCAGCCGCGGTCGCGGGGGTACTGCGGCAGTGGGCCACTGACCAACGCAGTCCGCTGCTGGTGCTGGAGGCGCGGCTCAGCCGCAGTGGTGCCCTCTACCTAATCGGCTACGCCGGCACGGCCCGCGATCAGGTGCTGACGCCGCTCGGCGCACTCTCCAACCTGACGACGTCGCGCACCGACGTCACCGAGCGTCCGTCGGTAATTACGGCTGGCCGGCTCAGCGCGTCGACCCGCCATCGGCCGCTCAACAGTGACGATCCCGAGCAAGTCGTCCGGGCCGTGCTAGCCACGCTGACCCGTCTCAAGGGCGACGAACATCTGGCCCTGCAGATCATCCTTGGACCGCGGCGTGTCCCGCTGACCGTGTTGGACCGTAGCCCGTCTTCACTGGTCGCGCCGTGGTACGGCGTGGCCTGGCGGGGTGACGGCGGTCCAATCGACGGCGACAAGCGCCGAGCGCTGCGCCTGAAGGTCAGCGACTTCGGCTTCGCCTGCAGTTTGCGTCTCGGCGTTCGGGCTGACACGCCCGGCCGCCGCCGTGAGCTGCTGCTCGGCCTATTCGCGGCGCTGCGGGTTAGCGAAGCGCCCGGTGTCCAGCTGCGCCTCAAGCGCGAACGGCCCGACCGCCTGAACGCGGCCATCCCACCGTGGCGCTGGCCGCTGCGCCTCGGCGTCGGTGAGCTCGTCGGTCTGACCGCCTTTCCGTTAGGTGACCGACCGCTGCCCGGCCAACCACCGCTGCACCCCAAGGTGCTGCCGCCGGTCGCCGGTACGACCGGCAGCGAACGCGTGGTCGCTGATCCCGTCGGCCGGCGCCCGACCTCCGATGAGCCAGCCATATGTCTGCCAGCGTCGAGCGCGCTGCACCATGTCCATGTCGTCGGACCGACCGGAGTCGGCAAGAGCGAGCTACTGGCCCAGTTGATCTTGGCCGATCTGCGGGCCGGCCGGAACGTCATCGTGGTTGAGCCCAAGGGCGATCTCGTGACGGCCGTGCTGGCGCGTCTGCCCGCCAACCGCACGGATGACGTCGTCGAGCTCGATCCGCGTTCGAACGCGCCGGTCGGGCTCAACCCACTGCACCGGGCCGGCCGTCGACCCGAGCTCGTCGCCGACAACCTGCTGGCCGTCTTCAAGCAGCTCTACGGCGCGGCGATCGGCCCGCGCAGTCAGGACATCCTGTACGCCGCGCTGCTGACGCTGGCCCACCACGACGACGCGTCGCTCGTCATGCTGCCGCTACTGCTGACCAATCCTGGCCTGCGGCGCAATCTCACCGCGCACCTGCGCGACCCGCTCGTGCTTCAGCCGTTCTGGGCGGGCTTCGAGGCCTGGAGCGACGCCGAACGGGCCGCCGCCGTCGGGCCAATTATGAACAAAGCACGGCCGCTGTTGAGGGCCGGCCTGCGCGGCGTGCTCGGTCAGCGCCGACCACGCTTCTCAATGAGCCAGGTCTTCCGCGGCAGCCGCTGCTTGTTCGTGCCCTTGCAGCGCGGCGTCATCGGGGCTGACTCCGCTCGTCTGCTTGGCAGCTTGGTCATGAGCCAGGTCTGGCAGGCAGTTCAGGCCCGAGCCGACCTGCCAGCCGAGCAGCGTCGACCAGTCATGGTCTACGTCGACGAGGTCCAGGACTACGTGGCGACCGGCACCGACCTCGGTGAAGCGCTAGCGCAGGCCCGCGGCTACGGCGTCGGCTTCACGCTGGCCCATCAGTATCTCGGACAACTGCCGAGCGAGCTGCGGCCTGCGCTACTGGCAAACGCCCGGTCGCGGGTCGCCTTCCAGCTCAGTCACGCCGACGCACTCACTCTGGCCAAGGGCCACGACGAGCTGGTGCCAGCCGACTTCGAGGCACTGGCGCGCTTCCAGGTCTACGCCTCGATCTTCGCGCACGGCCGGGTCAGTCCCTACGCCCTTGGCGTCACCCGGCCGCTGCCCCCGGCCAGCGTCGACGTCGACGCCGTCCGGGCGCGCAGTCGTGCCCGGTTCGGCCAACCGCTCGACGAGATCGAGGCCGGCTTCGCCACGGTCGCCGCGCCACCCACCGCAGACGAAGAGCTGGGCCCAGTCGGCCGACGGCGGAGGACACCATGACGATTCCTCCTCGGCACTCCCCCGACGCGACCCCGGACCATCCGAAGACCGCCGTCTCAACACCGGCCGCGACGCCACCACCGGCCACCGCCGACCTGTCCAACCGCCCGTCCAACCGTGTCGACGACCAGACCCGTCGTCACCCCGTTCCACCGGCCGCTCAGCCGATTACGGGGCCCGAAAGTATGACGCCGTCTCTGTCGCCCGTCAGACCCGCCGAGCGCCGGCTGGCGCGCCACGGTCGACACCAGCTCGAGGCCGTCCACCGCGACCTATCCGAACGAGACTTGCGGGTACTCAATGCCCTTCGCCAGTACCACTACCTGACTACCGCCCACGTCCAGCAGCTCTGCTTTGCAGACCACCTGACTGACGCCGCCGCCGGTCGGGCCTGTCGGAGGGTGCTGGCGCGGCTGGCGGCTCACCGCGTGGTCGAGCACTTGGAGCGCCGAATCGGCGGTGTCCGGGCCGGCTCGCAGTCCTACGTCTGGCGCGTCGGCGTGCTCGGCGATCGATTGCTGCGAGCCAGCCACGCCGCGCCGCGCGACCGACGGCGAGAACCCAGCCTGCGCTTCCTCGATCACGTCCTGGCAGTGGCCGACTGTGCCGCCGCCCTGACGGCGGCGACGCTGACCCACGACTGGCGCCTCGAGACCATCACGACCGAGCCCGAGACCTGGCACCGCTACCTCGGCGCCCACGGCGCGCTCACCATTCTCAAGCCTGACCTCTACGTACGGACTACCAGCGGTGTCTACGAGGACCACTGGTACCTAGAGATCGACCGGGCGACCGAGTCGCTGCCGGTCGTCATCCGTCAGTGCCAACGCTACGAGGCCTATCGGGCGACCGGCCGCGCCCAGGCTGAGCTCGACGTCTTCCCACTCGTTGCCTGGCTGACGCCGAACCAGTCGCGCGCCGATCAGATCGAACGGGCCATCGCGGCGACGGCCGGGCTGCACCCGGCGCTGTACCGGGTCGCACCGCAGGCCGCGGTCGTCAAGGTCATCAGCGGCAAGGTGACGTCATGATCAGCTTCCGAAATCGTTTGCTCGTCGGCGACGTCGTCAAAGGCCTACGCCAACTGCCGACCGCCAGCGTCGACATGATCTTGACTAGCCCGCCGTACTTCCGATTACGCCACTACGGGGAGTCTTCGGCTCAGCCTCAGCTTGGCCTTGAGCCGACCGTCGAAGCTTGGGTCACCTCGCTTGTGGTCGTTTCCCGATACGCCCACCGTGTCCTCAGCCCGAGCGGCAGCTTCTGGCTCAACCTCGGTGACAGCTACGCCGCGGTGCTTGAGCAGGGCGCACCGCGCAAGAGCCTGCTACTGGGCCCGGAACGCCTCGTGCTGGCGCTCGCCAGCGAGGGCTGGATCGTGCGCAACAAGATCGTCTGGCAGAAGGCCAACCCGATGCCGACATCAGTCCGCGACCGGCTGGCCTGCACCTGGGAGTACATCTACGTTCTCGTCAAGCAGCCGGACTACTTCTTCGACCTCGACGCCGTCCGTCAGCCGCACCGAACCGCTCCCCGGGCGTCAGCACTGCCGCCGTCCCCAGCAGTGCCGACCGATCCCGAAGACTGGCGCGGCCCGAACGCCGCGTCTCGACACGGACTGCAGGGTCTCCGGGCACGTGGTCTGCCCGGCCATCCGCTCGGCAAGAATCCCGGTGACGTCTGGACGATCGCCCCCAGTCACTACCGGAGCCCCCACCGGGCACCGTTTCCACTCGAGCTGGCGCGGCGGGCTATCCGGGCCGGCTGTCCGGAAGCGACCTGTAGCCGGTGCCGGCGTCCTTGGCAACGGCGCATGATCCGCTCGCTCGGCGGCGTGGCAGTCCGCGGTGCCCTCGGACCGACCTGCGTCTGCGGCGTGGCGGCCCGGCCTGGCCTGGTGCTCGACCCGTTTATGGGCAGCGGCACGACGGCCGTGGCCGCTGAACAGCTCAAGCGCGACTGGCTCGGCATCGAGCTCAACCCGGCCTACGCCCGCGCCGCCGAGCGGCGGATCTGGGACGCCCGCGCCGGACCGCCCGCCGCCTAACGCGGGCGGTCCTGGAAGCCGACCGCGCTGTCCTGCGGCTGATCCTCGTGAACCACTCCCGTGGATCAGGTCAGTCGCAGTCGCACTGCGGAGGTATTAGCTATGTCCACGCCCGAAGGCAAGACCAACGGCGTCAAGACGTTGGCCATCCGGCTCGAACCCGAGCTGCACGCCCAACTGAGCCTGATCGCTCAGCTGAGCGGCTCGACCATCACCGATGAAATCCGGGCCGCCCTTGAGGCGCACATCGAGCTCGTCAAGGCGAAGCCAGAACTGGCCGGCCGGGCCGACAGCGTGCTGGCGGACATCGAGCGCGAGGCTGCCGCCCGCCGCGATGCCATCGCCACGCTGTTCGGCGCGAACGGCGAACCAACCCCGCCGACGTCACCGACGTCGACGAGCCGCTCCCGCGGCGGCGGGCGTGCCAGCAGGGCCGACGGCTGAGCGGCGCACCCGCGTAGTACCCCGAGGGCAGCCGCCGGCTCCCCGGGGCGACACCAACAACCTGGCGGAGGCCGGACGGCTCTTGAGAACGACCGAGTTCTCGAACCGTCCGCCTCTGCCAGACATCCAATAGCACACCTGAAAGGAGGTGATCATGCATGAACACACACCCGATCCGGACGGCGCAGCGCGCCGCGCGGCCATCGAGCGGGCCGTCAACGAACGGGTGCCGGTCGTCAACGGTCCGCACGTCTGGATCGGCACGATTGCGAGTTACGAGGCGGCCCGACCGCATGGCCAATGGCTCACGCTCAACCAACCGCTCGCCGAGCTCGAAGCGATCGTCGACGAGATCACGGCGCCTGGGCCTGACGACAGTGCGCCCGCCGACCAGCGATGGGGCGTCTTCAGCGCTACTGGCTTTGGCCGCTACCCACCGGCTGTCATCACGACGCTGCCTGAGCTCGTCGGGCTGGCCCGAATGGCCCGCGAAGAAGTTCGCGCTTTTCACGCCTGGTGCCGCCTCGGCGGCGATGACCGCGAATGGTCCGCCCAGTTCTACGACCACTACCTCGGCTGCTACGACGCCTTTGCCGACTGGCTCAACCTGCAGGTCGAGGTGGCCGGCTGGGACAGCCTCATCGACCGCGTGCTGCCGGCCGAGCTGCGGCCACACGTCCAGATCAACTTGGCGTCACTCGGCCACGACTTGCTCACGAGCGGCGAGGTCTACACCGTGTCTGATCGCTTGTCACAAGGCGTCTTCGTCTTCCGCGGACGTTCTCCGTAATAGCACGACGCAAAGCGCGCCTGTTGATTTAGTGCGCAATAGTTCATATAATGGAGCGCACATGTTACCGCAATCCCTTGGAACTCGAGAAGCCCGCATTCTCGGCAAGATACTTCGTGGTCAGCGCGCAACCCGCCAATTCTCGTTACGCGAGCTCGCCCGCCGTTCGCAGTGCAACATCGGCACCATCTCCAAGCTCGAGAACGGCCAAACTCTCAGTCCGCACCTCGACAGTCTGCGCAACTTGTGCTGGGCACTCGGGCTACCGCTCGCAGATCTCTTCACCTCAATCGGCTGGCTGCCGCCCGATGAGTTGCCGGAGCTCCAGCCGTACCTGCGCAGTAAGTACCGCGACCTCACTGAAACCGACATCGCGGCTATCCAGACCTACACCGACCAGCGCCGACGGCGCCACGGTGGCACCGGCCCGACCCACCGCGAAGACGAATCCACCGACAGCTAACCCGGCTTGACCTAATGAAAGGAGGATCCCTATGACTAACCACCACCCGGCGGCAGTAACTCCCAGTGTGCTCACGCACCTCCGCGGCCTGACGCCCCAGCGCCTGCTAACGCTCAGCGAGGCGCTACACATCGCCGAGCGCCAAGCCATCCGACTGCTCGAACTACAGGGCGTCGACCAGCTGCCGGTGCCAGACGAGGTTGTCACCAGCCTGCCGCGACTTGAAGTTCGCTCAGACGACCACATGCCCGAGACCATGCTCGGCTGCGGGGACTGGGACCGCTTCCGTCGAATATGGGTCATCACGGTCAGTGCCCGCAGTCCTCACCCCCAGCGTCGCGTGACCATGCTGCACGAGTACAAGCACATCCTTGACCACGGCTTCCCAGGCCTGGCCGCCCGCCGACGCTCCGATGTTGTCGAACTGGGCACTGCTCCCGAAGAGCTGATCGCCGACTTCTTCGCGGTCAGTGTCCTGATGCCTCGCACGGCTCTCAAGGCGGCATGGGCCGAGCTCCGCCAAGACGTCGCTCAGCTCGCGGCCGCCTTCGACGTTCCCGTTCGCGCCATGGCCGCGCGCCTTGACCAGCTCGGGCTGATGAGTGGCAATTCAATGTCATCGGCCGCCGAGCGCTCACCGCTCGACACTGGCTACTCGACCGATCTGGGCCGTCGTTTCTCAAGTCGGGTTGCCTGGTCGTGTCCCGAACGGGACGACGAGCGAGGTGCTGCATGAGCCGGCTAACGGATCAGCCACAGCCGAACCTGCTGACCGTGCCCGAGGCGGCGCGTGAACTGCGCATCAGCCGCTGGATGCTGTACCGCCTGATCCAGAATCGGCAGCTGCAGACGATCAAGATCGGCAGCCGGCGGCTCGTGCCGCGGACGGCAGTGGCCGCGTTCATCGCGCAGCGGGTCGACGGAGCGGACGGATGAGGCGCGCCAACGGCGACGGTTCGATCTACCGCCGCAAGGACGGGCGCTATGAGGCCGCCGCCTACGTCCGGACCACTACCGGCCGTTCTAAGCGCGTCCGCGTGTACGCCAGCAGTCGGCCGGCCGCCCGCGCCCGCCTCAACGAACTTCTGGTCGAGGTCGACCGCGGGGTCACCGTGCCAGATCGGCAGTGGGTCCTGCATGACTACTTGATGCACTGGCTAGCGACGACCGTGGCGACCACCTGTCGGCCGCGGACGATCGACTCGTACCGCAACATCATCGTCAAGTACATCGAGCCAGAACTCGGTTCGCAGCGACTCACAAGCCTCGGCGTCACCCAGGTCCAGCAAGCCGTTGCCCGGCTCCAGGAGCGCGGGGTGTCGACCCGGCTCCTTCACGACTTCCGAAAGGTGCTCGGGGCTGCGCTGACGCAGGCGCAACGCGAGGAGCTGATGGACCGCAACCCGGCCCGGTTGCTCCGGCTCCCCCGCTACGAGCCGCGGGAGGCGCAGCCTTGGACCGCCGGTCAGCTCGCCACCTTCCTCAACGCGGCCGAGTTCGACCCGCTGTACGAGGCATTTGTGCTGCTGGCGGTGTACGGCCTGCGCCGCAGCGAGGTCCTCGGCATCAGTTGGCGCGACGTCGACCGCGAAGCCGGAGTCCTCCGTATCCGGCGGCAGGTGCAGCGCCTCGACGGCACCCTGCAGCTGACGCCGGTCAAGACACGGGCGGGCGCACGCGATCTGCCCCTCGTCCCAATGGTCGAGGCGGCGCTTGACCGCGTCCAACAGGGCGCCCCGGAGGACCTAGTCTTCCGCACGTCAACCGGGCAGCCGGTCGAACCCCACAACCTCGCCCGGTCCTTCCGGCGCATCGTCGCAACAACCGATCTGCCACCGATCACGCTCCACTACGTCCGGCACTCCATGGCATCGCTGCTGGCTCGACTGCGAGTGCCGACCCGGCACGCCCAACAGATCTTGGGCCATGCCAACGCCACGACCACGCAGCAGATCTATCAGCACGCCGACCTCGAAGATCAGCGAGCCGCGCTGGTTGGCATTGAGGGTGAGCTGACGGCAGCCGCTAACAGAGGTAGTAGCCGTCAAAGTCAGCCGTCAGCGGCCTTCCTCATGGCAACAATTTCAACAGTTCAATCTGGAGGGCCAGGTGGGACTCGAACCCACGACACCCTGCTTAAGAGCCACCCCTGTTATTTGTCCCGTCGTGCCCGTACTCCGAGAGCGCTGCTCGATGCTGCTCGCCGCCGGGATGCCGTCAAGCCTATTGCTGCCGTCAGGCCGAGCCGTCAGCACTTTTCGCAACCGTCCAGTCGGTGCTGTGTTACTTACAAACCGTCTTGTATTGCCAGTTATTTAGCTCTATATCTAGATACACGCAGGTCGCTTTTGCGACCCGCTTCTCGTGGGCCCTGAGCGACCTTGCGCAATCAATCAAACGTAAGGAGGTCCATCATGACAAACCAACAAACACCAGAACACACCACTAACGACGATCCACTGCTGTTCACGCTTGAAGAAGTGCGTCAACGTCTGCGAGTCAGCCGATGGATGGTGTGCTGTCTGCTGAACAAAAGGCAGCTAACGGCGATCCGGATCGGCAAACGGCGACTCGTAACCAGCGCAGAGCTGCAGGCCTACATCGCCCGACTCGAAGAGGAGGAACGCGACTATGCCGGGTAGGCGCACGAACGGCGAAGGCTCCGTCTATCTGCGCAAGGACGGGCGGTGGGAGGCCGCGGCCTGGGTATACACCGTCAGCGGTATCCACAAACGGGTCCGTGTTTACGCCGACAACCGCACTGAAGCCCACGCCAAGCTCGTCACCCTGCGAGCCCAGGCCAACGCCGGCTATCGCCATCCGGACGCCGCCTGGCGCCTCGGCGAGTACCTCGACTACTGGTTGCGCGAGGTCGTCAAACCGAACCGTCGGGAAGCCACCTGGGAGCTCTACGAGATGGCCGTCCGTCGGCATATCAAGCCGTTCCTCGGCACCAAGTACCTGACCAAGCTGAGCGTCCAGCAGGTCCAGGTCTTTGTGAACGCCCGGACGGCTGCTGGCGCGTCAGCGCGCACGACCCATCTCCTCCGCACCGTCCTCAGTTCCGCCCTGGCCCGCGCCCAGAAGGAAGAGCTGGTCACCCGCAACGTCGCCCGGCTCATCGAGCTACCGCACTGGGAAAGCAAAGACGTCACGCCGTGGAGCGTCAACCAGGCGCGCTGCTTCCTCGCTATCGCCCAGACTCAGCACTACTACGGACCGTTCTTCATGCTCATCCACTACGGCATGCGCCGCGGCGAGGTGCTCGGCCTGCGCTGGTGCGACGTCGACTTCGAAAACGGCACCATCTTCGTCCGCCAGCAGCTTCAGCGGCACAACTCCGGGCTGCACTTTGGCCCCGTCAAGACCGCCGCCGGCAAACGATTGCTACCGCTCCTACCTGCTGCACGGGCGCTGCTGACAGACCTGTGGGAACGGCCGGGACGAGCCTCGCCGCTGCCGGGTCAGTTGCTCAGCGACGAGCTTGTGTTTACCTCCAGCGTCGGTGGACCGATCGAGCCCAACAACCTGGTCCGGACGTTCCACGCCGTGCGCCAGCAAGCTGGCCTGCCACGGATCAATCTGCACTACCTGCGCCACACCACCGCCACCATGCTCAAAGACCTTGGTGTGCCGGCCCGCGACGCCCAGCTCATCCTCGGCCACGCCCACATCTCGACGACCCAGCAGCTGTACCAGCACAGCGACATCACCGTGCAGCGCCGAGCGCTCGGCCGCATCGAGACCGCCCTGGCTCAGCCCACCCCTCGAGCAACCGCCGAGCCGTAGCGATGACTGCCGCCGCTCAGCGACCGCGTACCTCGACGTCAGCCGACATCGAGGCGTACGCGGTCAAACTGGCAGCGGTAGCACCGATCTTCAGTCTTGAGCAGATCGACGAGCTCAGGCGAGTGCTCTGCCCCGGTGCGCCAGCCGCCCGGCAGAGGGCGCAACGGATAGGCTTGACGAAACATTCATGACCGCGCATTATCCAGTGGCAAGGGGATGCGTTATGACACAGAATCTGACAGGACGACCGCCGACAGCAAGTCGCTCTTTCCACGGCCTGTTTTGCGGCATCAACCAGTATCAGTCCACAGCAATTAGCAACCTTAAGTCGGCTGTTGCCGACGCGGCCGCTCTACATGCACTGTTTACGGACAACCTCGGCGGCGACGCCCAATTAGTTATAGACGCTGAAGCCACGACGGATCGTCTGAGGACGGAACTACGCGCACTCCAGAGTAGCTGCGCTGAAGACGATGTTGTCGTCCTTGCGTTCTCGGGGCACGGCAGTGACACCCATGAGCTCGTCACGTACGACACCAATCCGTGGGACATCGCCGCGACAGCACTTCCACTGGCCGAACTAACCGACCTCGTGGCTGCGATCCCAGCTAAACACCTACTCATCGTCCTCGATTGCTGCTTCTCTGGAGGCGCTGGTTCGAAGGTGCTTCACGCCGAGAACCTCGCCCGAGGTGGGCCGGCGGGCTTACCGCCGTCGACCGACGCATTGCTCAGTGCAATGCAGGGCACCGGCCGCGTAATCCTGACCGCCTCGACAGCAGACCAGGAGGCTTGGGAGAACCCGCGTCTCGGTCACGGCTACTTAACGTGGTACCTATTGCAGGCCCTACTTGGCGCAGCCGGTCCCGCCTCTACAGACTCGTTCAACTTTCTCGATCTGCTAAAGTACGTTACTGAGCAGGTCATCACCAACGTATCGGGTGCCACCGGTGCGCTGCAAGAACCGACCTTGCGGGGTCAGTGGGACGGCGAGGTCATATGGCCACGCTTCGTTGCCGGTTCGCGGTACAACCAGCTCTACCCTCCGCAGGCCGCCGCCCCCGTGACGAGAGACATCTCCAGCCTCGCGAACCACGGTCTGCCGTCCGAACTTATCAGCGCTTGGAGCCAATCGCTCCCAGGACTTAACGACCTTCAGCAGGCCGCGATCAACGAGGCGGGCCTGTTCGCGGGTAACAACGTACTTGTCATGGCGCCAACGTCGTCCGGCAAGACGATGGTCGGCGAACTGGCCGCTTTGCGAGCCACCCAGACCGGTGGTCGGTCGGTCTTCCTGCTTCCTACCAAAGCCCTCGTTAACGAACAATACGAGCGATTCAGCCGTACATATGGGCCAAGCGGTGTGCGCGTGCTGCGCGCGACCGGCGACGTAAACGATGACGTCGGCGCGCTGCTGCGTGGTCAGTTTGACCTCGCCCTCTTCACGTACGAGAAGTTCAGCGCCCTCGTGCTGGCCAACCGTCACCTGCTTCGACTGCTGTCGGTCGTCGTAGTTGACGAGGTGCAGACCGTGGTCGACCCGACACGGGGCCGAGAGCTGGAGCTACTGCTCACGTTGATCAAGACCCGCTCCGATGAAGACATTGCCCCGCAGATCATCGCCCTGTCTGCTGTGCTCGGCAATCTCAACGGGCTCGATACGTGGATGAACGCTTATCTCTTGGAGCGGACCGAACGACCCGTCAAACTTGACGAGGGCGTTCTGAATATGGCCGGCCAGTATAGATACCGGGACGCCGACGGAGCCGAATACGTCGAGCAGCTACTGCCTCATGTCTGGGGCGACACTCGCGCTCAAACGCTGCTGGTTCCTTTGGTAAGGAAGCTCATTTCCGATGGGCAGCAGGTCATCGTCATTCGAGGCGAGCGGGGTGCTGCTCGAGGAGCAGCGGAGTATTTAGCTCGAGATCTCGGACTTGGACCAGCATCTGACGCTCTTGCACGCCTACCAGATGGTGACCCCACAGCCTCAACCACCCAGCTAAGGCGGGGTCTTCAGGGTGGCGTCGCGTTCCATGTGTCAGACCTCGGGTCAGAGGAACGCCGCGTCGTCGAAGAGGAATTTCGTCGGCCCGATAGCCAGATCCGAGTGGTTGTCGCGACAACCACTCTTGCGCAAGGCATTAATATGCCGGCCGAGACAGTCATCATGCCTGAGCTATCACGCCGAATCGGACGAGGGCAGATTCAGTGGTACCAGGTTGCTGAATACAAGAACATTGCGGGGCGGGCAGGTCGGCTCGGTCTTGCCGAAAGAGGTCGCGCAATTACGTTTGGCCTAAGCTTGTCCGATACGCAAAGAGTCTGGACTGGCTATGTGAATGGCGCACCTGAAGACATTCACTCGACACTACTTGGAGAGCGTGTCGACCTCTACACCGTAGTTCTACGGATCGTGGCGATCGCTGGGGACCGGTCCGACGACAGGGCTGCCGACGTCGAGGATCTGGTGGGCATACTTGCCAATAGCTTCGCCGCACACCAGGCGCGCGTACTGGAGCAGAGGGATGCTTTTCAGACGGCCGACATCAGTGCTGTAATTTTTGAACTGCAGCGGGTCGGATTCATAGAGGACACCGGCGACAACCGGACCCGGCTCACTGACCTCGGACGGTTAGTGTCTGCGAGCGCACTGACAGTATCTTCCGCAGTGCGTGTCGCGAGTGTCATCCGTAGGCTTAGCCCAAACGAGTTGACGCCGGCGGGCCTGATTGCACTCAGTCAAACTACAGAGGAACTCGACGCAACCCGTCTAACGGTGAACGTACGAGGGATACAGCGTGAACTCGGCACATTTGCAACTGAGTTGAATCGTCGAGTGTCCCGCACAGTTTCCGACGCGCTAAACGCGAACGTGACACCGCAAGTCTTCGCCGCGCGATGCAAGAAAGCAGTTGCCTGCATGCTATGGATACGAGGCGTACCTCTCGGAGAGATAGAACGTACGGTTATGCAGCACTACTTCGACCGCAACGCGAGCGGACCGATCGGGCAAGTTGTGTCAAGAACGCACGACGTAATTGCTACGGTTATCGATATGGCGGCTGTGATCCATGCGTCATCGGCACCAGACTTGGCCAGACTCAGTGAGCGACTCCCGGTCCGACTGGAGATTGGGATCCAAGACGACGTTGTTGACCTGGCGATGGGGGGCGCTGACCTACGCAGAGAGGACTACTTGCGGCTATCTAGCGCTGGACTCTCCAATTATGTGAATGTAGCCGCTGCCAGCGATCAACAACTCCGTGAATTGCTCGGTGACAGCAGCGCGAGGCTTCGGACCTTGCGCGCGGCGTGTGAGCGTATCGCGGAGAGTCAACGGGTTGCTTCAAGCTTAGAAGATATGTTGGGGCCAGCCGACTCAGTCACGTAGGAAGCAGGGCATCGACCTCGTCGGGCAAAGCTCCAGGTGACGGCAACATAGGCAGCTCCGAGGCACCTACCGAGCCCGTTCAAGGGTGTAGGTGGACCGGAGTCGTCTCTGTTGTTTGTGGAGGGCCAGGTGGGACTTGAACCCACGACACCCTGCTTAAAAGAATCCCCGGCCTCAGAGAGGACCTGGATCTACCGAGGTTGCTGTTGCTCGTGCGCGATGCCTCGAAGCGGATGTTGCTCGGCGCCGTCGCCGTCGGTCTCGCCGTCACCCCGATCGACTCGGACAACAAGGGTCAGGACTTCCCAACAGTCCTGCGTTGGTACCGCCTGACCGAGCCAGCTGACGAGCCCTGGCCATGACCGCCAGCTCCCTGCCACGCACCTCGACGTCTGACGACATCGAGGCGTACGCGGCTGAGCTGGCAGCAGAGGCACCCACACTGTCGGACGAGCAGATTGATGAGCTCCGTTGCATCACGTGGTCTACGAATCCAAGTTCGGGCCACGAACCACAAGGTCGACACCAAGTAAGTACGCAATGTGCGCCATCGCCACAATCTCATTCCGCCTTCTTGAGGGGAAATATCCAACACAACGCGGTCACTGAGACGGGGTAGCTCTCCAACCTGTTGCCAAGCCTGTAGGTATATGGTTCGTGCGTCAGCAAGCAGCACGCCAGTTGCACTCACTCGAAATTGCCCTGCGTCTGGGCGGATATTTATCCACGCCACGTCGAGATGTGGGCTAATTCTAATATCTACTTGAACCTTCAGAACATATGCTTCACCAGAAGTATCGGCGAGCGTGTAGCAGATGGTACGGGACCAAAATGCTTCATCGGCAACTGTGCGGGCTTGTAAACCATTACTTAGTAGGTTATAACACTTGTACATGATCGTTGCCGCAGAAATACTATCGATTCTTTATAGAGCAGCCCGCTGGAATTCTTCTGGTTCTAGTAACAGCCATAGTTGGCTCATTCGCGTTGCTCATTTATCGTCGACAGGGTAGCGATCAGAAGCAGGTAGCCGCTCAAACCATATTCAGCGAGATCAGTTCTGCAGAGAACAAACAACATCGAATAGACCCGCAAGACTAGTTGCGGGACAAACGGCGAAGACCCTTCCAGCGTAGACCGGCGGGCGCTACGTGCTCCGGCACGCTGGGCGTCCTCACGTTCGCGCAAGTCGAAGCGGCGTACGCGCGAGCCTCACCCGACGCGATAAACCCGCCGCGGGATGTTCCTGGTGCGCCACCCCGTGGGGCCCGATCAAACCGTCCTCCCGGCGCCAGGTCGGGTTGACACGGCCACCTGTGTCGCTCGTGCGTTAGATAGGCATCGTTCGGTTGCCCAGCAAGCGAGCACAGCACCAACAGTTGCTCCGAATGTTCACGACTCTTGGGGCAATCTAGCTAAGCAATTGCGGCACTGAGCGAGCGAAGCGCCTGCTGCGGGAGAAGATCTGCAACTTCTGCCGCGGCAGTCAGCGCTCGGGCGAACAGCTGAGGCTGCTCAGGCGCTCCGAGGGGCACCGGTTCGACGCGCCGCCAGCCACGGGCGGAAGCGGCTTTGATAGCTGTCAGGTATTGAGCCTCGCTCATTCGCTTGAGCGATCGCGCCCGCATGAGCAGTGCCGCAAGAGACACCTGCCAGTCCTGCTTCAAATCAAACAGTGTCGGCCAATCCGCGCTCTCGGGCAGCTCCCTAAAAATCTCTCGCGCCGGCATAAGAAAGCCGGCGGCAAAGTAGTGAGCTTGCTTTTCTACCTCGGGCAGTCCCCACACGTGTTCTCCGTGTAGCACCAGATGCCCGAGTTCATGAGCGGCGTCGAACCGTGATCGAGCTTTGTCACCCTTGTCGCTACCCAGCACGATCACCGGGTGATCCGCGTACGGAAGCGAGAATGCATCGACGTCGGCCGACTTCAACGGAAGGCGGGTTACCAGAATACCATTCGCCTCAAGCAGCGAAACCATGTTCTCAATCGGTCCGGCTGGGACCTTCCAACAACGACGCACCTGCTGAGCAATATCCTCGATCATTGTTCGAGCGTCATCGTCGGTGTCTAACCCCGATGCCGGCAGGACCGGCAGATTAAGTTTTGGGATGATGTCTGGGGCGCCAATCGCAACGTCATGCGCAATCTGAGCAGTCGCTCGGGCTCTTCGCCGGTCTGCCGGCGCACTGCGTCGCAGCGACCGGAAAAAACCCTCGTGTGCGTCGCCGAGCGCCAGTGCAAAGAAGCCGGTCGGAACGCCTAGAGCGTGCCCCAACCTGTCGACAGTGTCGGCCGACGGACGGCTGATAGCTGATTCGAACTGACTGATGGCGGGGCCGGACAGTCCGACTTGGCGCGCCAGCTCGGCTTGCGACCATCCACGCAGCTCTCGAGCGAGCCGGAGGCGGCCTGGCAAGGCTTCGAGGTCATCCACGGGACGACGTAGCTCCCAACTCAGCGCGGTACGGGTTCATCGATTGTGGCCTGTCTGGGCCGCTGTAAGCGCGACCGGGTGCCGGTCGGCGCGCCCGCGCCGCAACGCGAACCGTCACGCGCCCCGTCGCAGGGCCCCCACCACGCCTGCTGCCCGAACCGTGTGTCTGAAAAATTAGTGCTATCAGGAAGTGCGGTGCTAACCTGACCTGCGAAGGGACGGGCATCAGGTCTGCCCCATGCGAGAGGAATCACGGATGGCACGCAACGTCTACCGAGTGCTTCCCGATGCCGGCAGCTGGGAGCTCCGCGGTCCGAACGGGACGATCTCCCGTCACACCACCAAGCAGCCTGCGATCGACGCTGGCCAGCAGGTCGCCAAGGCCAACCAGCCCAGCCAGCTGGTGGTCCACCTGGCGAACGGCCAGATCGAGTTCGAGTGGACGTACGGCAACGACCCGTACCCACCGAGCGGCTGATGCATCGCCCGTCCGCCGTGGGCCACGCGTCTAACGGGACGGACGGGTCCGAGACCACCACTGGGGAGGTGAGAGGCATGGCCGGGAAGGCGAAATCCAGCGGTAGCGCCGGTAAGCGGGGACGGAGCGCCGTGAGCGGGCGGTTCGTCAAGCAGTCGACCGTCAAGAGCAATCCCAAGACGACCGTCAACGAGTCGACCAAGAAGAAGTCCAAGTAGGGACGCCCCCGTGCGGTGGTGCGGCAACCACGGTCGCACCACCGCGCGGCGCACCCGCACCTCGCGAAACTGTCAGACCCCCGTCGCAGACTCAGACCAGCCGGGCGCGTCGACCGCGCCTATCGCCCCCTGGGGCCGAACAGAAGGAGCAGTCATGACCCACGCCGACGGAGTCTTGCCCGACGCGGTCAGCCGTGACCCGGCCGCCGAGTCCTGGCTCATCTTCTGCGATCTCGCCGGTGTCACCACGCCGGCAGAACTGCAGACGTTCCTGCAGGCGGCGACCGCCGCCCGCGACGCGCTCG
This sequence comes from Heliamphora exappendiculata, assembly GCA_034768845.1. Taxonomy (NCBI): domain Eukaryota; kingdom Viridiplantae; phylum Streptophyta; class Magnoliopsida; order Ericales; family Sarraceniaceae; genus Heliamphora; species Heliamphora exappendiculata. Next base: position 23,651 of record JAOTRH010472595.1, on the reverse strand, counting down.
TCGCCGCGCCCGCGGCCGTCACGACCGCGTTTGGGCAACCGTTGTTCCAGCGTCTGGCCGATCCGCAGCTCACGCCGATCGGCCTGGCCGACACGCCGCCGCTCGGCCCCGCCACGGCTGAGCAGCACGACATCGTCTTCTACGTCTTCGCCCGCTCCGACGCCGACGTCGCCGAGTTCCTGCGTGCCCTCGACGCCCAGCGCCCGCTGATCAGCGCCATCCACATCGAGCGGGGTTACCAGCGCCGTGACAAGCGGGAGGTCTTCGGCCAGCGCGACGGTGTCCGCAACGTGGCGCCGGCCGACCGGGCCCACGTCGCGTTCGTCGGCGAGGACCAGCCCGACGAGCCGACCTGGGCGACCGGCGGCAGCTATCTCGCCTATCTGAAGGTCCGCCAGAACCTTGACGCCTGGAAGACGCTGAGCACCGACGAGCAGGCGGCGATCATCGGGCGACGCGCCGACGGCTCGCGGCTCGACCTGCCCGTCGGCACCGCGGTCGAGGCAGAAGGTGCCTTCGCAGACACCGCGACCCCGCCACCGTCGGCCCACGTCCGCAAGACCGGCCCCCGCGACCCGAACGATGACTCGGTCCAGATCTTCCGGCGCGGCACGCCCTACATCGAGGCGACGCCCGACGGTCACCTCGAGCAGGGTCTGCAGTTCGTCAGCTACCAGGCCAGCCTCGACGACTTCGACACCGTCCTGAACCGCTGGATGCTCAACCAGACGTTCCCGGCCGTCGGTACCGGCGTCGACGACTTGTTCAACCCGGCCCGGCAGCTCACGACCATCCTCAAGGGCGGCTTCTACTTCGCGGTGCCCCATGACGACCGCTACATCGGCGCTGGCCTGTTCGACACGGACGCCCGCACCACCAGCAAGATTGTCATCAAGCTGACTGTGGTCGACCCGGCAACTGGCGCCGACGACCCGACCGCCAGCCTGTCGGGTGCCACGTTCGAGATCACGAACACGGCCACCGGCCAGGTGCTTGCCTCGTTTGTCACGAACGGCGCGGGGCGGGCGGTGTCCGGTCGCTTGCCCGAGGGAGTGGCACTGACCGTTACGCAGACCGCGGCTCCGGCCGGTTCCACCGTCGCGAACCCACCCAGTCAGTCCGTGACGTTGACGTGTCGCCCAACCGTGGTGCGTTTCGTTAACCAACACACCGCCCCCGCCGGCCAGTACGGCGCCTGAGCAGACCGGGACCGCGCGCATGGACATCACCGAACTGACGAGCTTTCTGAACATGACGTTCGCTCCGGCGCCAGCGCCAGGGATTCCTGCGTCGCTGCATTGGCAGCCACTCCGCTCTCTGCCGGCCGGGGTGCCGGCATCCGTCGAGTCATACGCCGCGGTCCTGCGTGCCGCGGCGGTCGAGCAGACGGTGCGCCTTGGGAGCTGGCTTGCCACCGGCAACGGTGAAGTGTTCGCCGCTGCCGTCCAAGCCATGTCCCCGCCGCTCGCCCAGCCGGCCGAGGAGTTCCTCATCCAAGCGCTCATTCAGGTCGCGGCGGAGCAGAACAGCCCCCGCCGTCAGGGGACTGCAATGCTCCTCGCCGGGACGGCTGCGCTCGTCGTCGCGGTGCTGGTACTGCTGACGCAGCGCAGTGTGGCCGCACCGCGACGGCTCCCATGACCGGTCTGCCCGTTCGTGGGCTCGTGACTGCCCAACTGTCTGCCCGACAGCGTTTCGTGCTCATGGCAGTACCTGCCCCGGCCGCTGCCGGGGTCATCGTCGCTGGAGCGGTCGCCGCCGGGCAGCTCTCGCTACCACTCACGCTGCGGGCCGCCGCCGCGGTGCTGTGCGCGTGGCCGGTCCTTTGGGCCGCCGGGCGGTGCGTCGCGTCTGCGCGTCGGTTGCACAGCACGGGACTCCTCACCATGCTGCTCGGGTCGATCACCTTGGCGGCTACCTCGTACGCCGCAACGCTCGGTGGGGCGTACTTGGCGGTGTGGCTGTGGCTGGTGGTCGCGGACGAGCAGGTTCGGCTCGCGTCGGTGGCTGTCCTGACGATTGTCGGGATGATTGCCAAGCTGCTGACGCTTGGGTGGCGGCGGCTCGGCCTACGCGCTTGAACATCGGAAGACCGATGACCCGACTGCTTCCGCCGAAACTCATCCGGCGCGACTGATGGGCCCGGTCGTTGCGTGCCAGAGCACGGCCAACCACGGGATCGCCCGTTGCGAACCAAGTTGGCCCGGCGCGTACGAGCGTTTCTGGCTCGTGCGTCTGCTCTCCTAGTACGACCGCACGCCCCGATGTCAGACCGTCCGAGCATCATCGGGCGTGGGCCTTGGCAAGGAACATGCTCATGGTTGCCCCGGCGGAAAGGTTTACAATGGGTGCACAACAACCTATGCACGACAAGATCGAACTCGCAATCAGCGACGAAACACACGAACGACTCGCCCGACAAGCCCGCCTTTCAGGGCGGTCCGAGACGCAGCTCGGTGTCCTGGCACTCCATGCTTGGCTTCACACCCGCGAAGAACTGCAAGCGGGCGCACGCGCCGTCATCGTCGACGCGGCGGGCGCGGATACAAGCGCCTCATCGCGGACAGGTCTGACGGCAGTTCCTGCCGGAGCTTCGGTTGAGATCCGCGACGCCGAACGGCCGCCCGCTACCTGGTACTACGAGGCGCCGCCCGCTTCGCCGCCTGCGACCGAACCGCGGCCTCACTTGCAGATTGTGCGTGACGAGGAGTAGCACGTGGCTGCGATCGCCGCCGTATCGCTCGTCCCGCAAGCACAGCGGCGCCGCCGTTCAGCGCACCACCGGCACCGGTAGCGATGACCAGCTTGGTCAGTGTGTCCGCATCACCGAGATGGTCGACCAGAAGCGCGATGGCGCCAACGTCGGTGAGCCCCACCATGACCAGACTGGACCATCGGAGGACGGTGCGGGTCTTGACCTGCCACCAGGCGTCTCGGAGCTGCGCCAACTTGAGACGATGCGTTGAACGCTCCTGCTGAATGATTTGCTTCTCGAGCTGCCGCTGGCGCGCATCGACGTAAGTATCAGTCGGATGCATCACTGGACTGAGGCCGGCGAGGTAGTCAGCCTGGATGACCAGAGCCTTCGTGAGTCCGTCGACGGACGTCTCCATCAGCGGGTCGAGGGGACGAACGTCGACTGACGGCGCGCCGGACTCGCGCATCTGGTCGCTATGCGCCCTGGCGCTGCCATCTGCGGTCATCTGAGCTCCTCTTCCGCTTGGACCGACGACCACGACACGCCGGGCGTGTCTGCCTCGTCTCGTCCGACGTTGCTGCTAGCGTTCGATACTGTTCCTTGCGTACGGGGTTAAGTACGGTCAGACTAGCTGATGTACGGTTCGTGAGCTAGATCTGTTTGTGGGTTCCCGAGCGGAGGTGCCAGCTGTGGCGGGAGCACGACGATCACTGCAGGCTGTTCCCGACGACAGCCTCGCCAGTCTCCTGCGCACACGGCGGGAGGCCGACGGCTTGACGCAGGCTCAGCTCGGCGACCGCTTCTCCGTGCGGCAACAGACGGTCGGCGCTTGGGAGCGGGGCGAACGGCCGCAAGTTCGGTTCATAGGACCGCTAGCGGAGTACCTCGATCTCGACGAGGATGACGTCCGCACCCTTTTGGATCGACCTGCCTCCGCGACGATGGAGTCCTCATCTCTGGTCGATCCCATCGACCGCCTGACGGAAAGCTTCGCCGAGCGCATCAAGCGGGAGCCGATGACGCCGGGCGAGATCCAGTTGTTCCGTGAGCTTTTCGACTACCACCGCGGCGTAGATCGAAGCTGAAGCCAAATCTAGCCGGCAACATGGGTAGTCCGGGCCAATTGCTGGTCCTGGTCCGCGATAAATGGAGATCAGATACATTCCGGGCCCACTGACGAAAATCGATACCTTAAGGCAAGTCAACAGCGAGCCTAGACTTGGGCTCGGCAGTGCCAATCTCTTTGCGGACAATCAGAGCGCGTTAGCGTCAGATGAAGCTGACCGTTTGATGAACGTCATTGACCCATGTCCGCAATAACGATTAGCTGCTACCTCGTGGATATGAAAGCAGCACAGCCGTGGCTCCGAGATTTCGAGGCGACGTACCCGGTTTGGTTGTTAGCACGAGCCGATTCGTTAAGCCAACAGCGATGACCGCGGACGTGATACCAGTGTGCTGACGCCGCGGTAGGAGAACGCGATCGTCTCGCTTGCCTCCGAGCCGTCGATGCCGTCAACCAGTGTTGTCACAACGTGCTTCGCCATAGCCGCACCCTAAAGCCCGCGCGACTCGCCACGCAGCCCAGGCTCAGTCTCCCGGGCTTATCTCCAACTGCTAGCCGTTCCGGACGAATACACGCGCCCGAACCGCCGCGTCAGTCCGCTTGTTTGACTGCTTGGATTCCATGTTCCGGCCTTGACGGTGACCGTGCGCCGTTACACAACCGTCTGCATCATGGTCCGTTGCGGCAGGCAATATCAAAATGCTGGCACTATACCCTAGGAGCGTCGAATCCTATGAAGTAGACATACGACTGCGACTATCGTTGCGCCGTTTGGCTCCACATGGACTCAAACTCGGCCGCGCTGATTTGCCGCGCGATCATGTCGGGTAGTGCGTTAATCTGGTCAAGGTTCGGGACCATTTCGTCACTCAGCCTTGTCGTTCCCGTCGCGTGTGACTCATCGGCATAATCGGTTCGACCATCTCTGTATCGTTCGAGCTTGCGCAGCTCTCGGCGATGCTCGTCAATCTCGTGGAACAGTTCGGTCGGCTCGCTTGCGAAATCGTGATGCCACGTGACGGCCAGATAGCTACGCATCAATTCGCTCCTGACCTTCTGATTCTTCCGGTTAGATCGAGCGGTGCGTCGTTGAGGATCACGTACACTCCGGTTCTGCCCTGAACGACGTTCAGGTTCGATACGTCGATTTCAACATAGTACGCGAAGCGCGCACCCTGATATGGAATGTTCACGAATGCTCTCGAGAGCTGTGCGTTGGACATCGTGCCGGGCTCAATGTCACTCACATACTGGCCGTCCCCGTAACGCGCGTCATTCTTGTTGACAGCCTTCTGCGACGGGTTCAGCTTGCCGCTCTCCAAGATTCCTTGCTGGCCCTGCTCGGACGTGTAGTGATAGAGCGTTCTGGGAGCGGGATTGAGCAGTCGGCCAAGGCCATCTTGATATTGACGCAGCTGCTGGGTCAGTCCACGTAAGACATCATCGAACTGCCCCTGGGCACGTCTCCCGATTTCGGCCATCCATTTCGCGTGAACATTGTACGGATCATCTTTGGCGCCATCGCCGGGCCCACACGCACCTATATTCTTGGTGATCGCTGAACAGCTCAGTGACCACCACCAGAAGTTGAAGTCCAGCATGCTCGCGGTTGTGCTAAGGCCCGTCGTGTTGTTCAGATAGTCGTTCTTGAATTCGACCGTCGAGGCGAGCGCAACGCTCGCGGCGGCATATCGGACCAACGAGCGCTGGTGGGAGATGATTCGGTTCAGTTCAATCTCGTGGACTCGTGGGGACTTTTCGCCGACGCCGACATGAATGCCATCCCCCCAGTCGCCACTATCGGTATCGCCGGCATCGCCGGCCGGACGGGTTCCTTCTGGGTCGGGGTTCGTGAGCGGATTGTTCCAGCCGTACGCGTACGCGTTCGTCTGCGCAGGATTAGCGGGCTCAAGGATCGGATCGACTGACAGGAACTTCCCACGTATCGGGTCGTATTCGCGCGCACCAAGGTGCGTCAGCCCGGTGAAGTCGCTACTGGGAGCATTGAGATAGTCATGCCCCGACGTCGTCCAGGCTGGCGTTGTCCCACGGGCGTTGCCGTAGGGGTCCTGGTATCGACGGGTGACGTCGCCGGTGAGCGTGTCAATGTTGGCGATCGCGCTGCCGACATTGTTGAGCACGAGGTAGTACGTGCGGGTGCCATCGTTCGTGGCGTTGCTTGACCGCTCGCCAAGGGTGCCGACCGAAGGCATGGCGTAGATGCGCGTGCCACGCTTCGCGGTGCTGCCCGCCTTGACAGTGAGTTCGGTGTCGCCGAGGTAGAGCTTGGACTCGGCCGGGTTTGTCGAGACCAGCAGGTTGCCGTCAGCGCCGTAGATATCGCGTTGTTCGGTGTTGTCGGTTTTGCGGACCGACGAGAGATGACCGTCTGCGGTCCAGGTGAGTGTCTGCCCGGGCCGCTGACTGGTGTTGCCCTTCAGGTCGTAGCTGAAGGCCGCAACAGGTCCGGCGGTGCCGTTGGCGTTGGTGGTTGCCACACTGCTGACTGCATGTGGCTTGCTGTTCTGGGGAGTGACGTAGGCGTACGTGTCGGTGATCGGTCCGGCAACGGTGTGCTGGACAGCCTTGGTGCGGTTGCCGGTCGCTCCGTCGACCTCGTAGCTGTTCCAATACGGCGCCGGTCCGCCCATGACGCCAAGCGAGGGGGCGCTGTCGCAAGCCGCGGATGTCGTCGCCCATGCTTCGGTGAGGTTGCGCAGCGCGTCGAATTTGAAGCATTGGCGGTCAATAACCGTCGTCGTCGTCGCTGACGGACCGTGGGCACCGGTGTCCTGGATGGCGACGGTCGAGGTGACATTGCCGGCTTTGTCGTAGCCGTAGATGTTCTCGGAGACGATGGCGTTGCGGGCGACGACGAGCCGATTCACTTGTCGGGCCGGACGCCAGGTTGCCTTTTCGTACTCGAAGGTGCGGTCAAAGGTTGGGGACGACCCGGCAAGTCCGAATGCCGAGAGCATGTTGACGCGGTTCAGGTGATCGTAGTTCAGGCTGGCCCAGCTCACGTCGGGGTTGCCAGCGAGATCTGAGGTGGTCAGTCCGCTTGGGTTGTCGAGGGTGTCCCAGCCGTAGGTGAGGGTCTCGGCTGGCAAGTTGCCCTGTGCGGTCGTGTAGGTCTTGGTAACCGGCTTCCCAGTGCGGGTGTAGGTCGCGGTCGTCGTATAGCTGCCCTGGAACGGACCACTTGGGATGGTGACCGTCTCGCCGAGGGGACGGTCGGCGGCGTCGTAGCTCGTGACGGTTCGGGAGTAGGCCTCACCGGTTGTCGGCGATGTGGCGCCTTCCCATCGAGTCGACGACTTGAGCAGGCCGATACCGCCGGCGGGGTCATACGACCAGGTGGCGAGACGCGGGCCCGCGGTCGTTCCGAGGTACTGGCCAAGTTTGCGGTCGGCACGGTCGTAGGTGTAGGCGATGGTGTCGCCGTGGCGAGTGACGGCGGTCGGCCGACTACCGGCGTCGTAGGTCGTTGTCGTGGTGCCGGCGTCCGGATCAGTGGCTGCCGTGTTGCGTCCGAGATCGTCGTACGTCCAGGTCCATGCGTTCGATGCAGGGTCAGTCATGGTGGTCATGTCGTCCCGTGCGTTGAACGCGTAGGTCGTGGCGCGTTCGGTGCCGACGCCAGCGGTGGCGGACTCCCACTGCGATTGCTTGATGACGCGACCACGACTGTCAGTCCAGGTCGTGGCCGGTGTGCCCCCAGTCGGCGGGGTGACGTCGACCCGGTTCATCCCGCCGTAGACGTAGCTCGTTGTAGCGGGGTTAGCGCTATCGGTGTAGAGCGACTCTTCCGTCACGCGGTTGAGTGCGTCGTAGGAGACCCTCGTGGACCGTTCGACGGTGAAGGTAGGGACGTTGATGATCGAGCCCGGGTCGTCTTGACCGTGGCGGGGGCCGACAGTTCCTGCGGTGCGGCCATTGCTGTCGTAGAGCGTGTCGCTGTAGACGGTGCCGCCGAGTTCGCTCGGCTGTTGGGTTTGGACGATTCGGCCGAATCCGTCATACAAGGCGTAGCTGTGAACGACGCTGTTGATCGTGAGCGTTGAGGTCTTGATCCAAGCGGCGTCGTCGCGTTGGGCGTCGACTCCGTACGTGTAGGCCACATTCGGGGTCGTGTTGCTGTCCTTCGGTCGGTCAGGTGCCCACGTCGCGTTGACCCGTCCGAGTGCGTCATAGGTGGCGCTCGTGACGTGGTTGTTGGCGTCCGCCGACGCGACAGCCGAGCCCCACGCCGGCTCGAGATCCGTCTTGGTGGTCCAGCTCGTCGCCCCGATCACGTTGACCCGTACCTTGGTGATCGAGTTGACCGGGCCGGTCGATGGGCTGTAGGCGGTCGTGGTGACGCGGTTCAGGCTGTCCTGGCTGGAAATCGTCCGGCCGAGGTCGTCGTAGCCGTCCAGTCCTTGGCGTATCCAGGTCGTCGTCGACGAGAGGCCGTTGGCCGCGTGAACGCTTCCCACCTGGGTCTCGGTGAGTTCGCCGACGGTTGGTGCGGCGCCGAAGGCTCCGCTGTCGTAGCGGTTCCGCTCATCGGTCACTACATGGCTCGTGAAGTCCAGACCAATGCGTTGGCTGCAGGCGACATCGACGGTGAGGGTTCGCTGCGGCAGGCCAATCAGCCAGGCCGAAGTGTTCGCTGGCGCGTACGTCATCTCGGTACAGGTTGTGCCAGCGTCCGCTGTCGCGTCGTTCACCGTGAGCGGTAGTCCGTAAGACGGGTTCGCACCGGTATCGAAGTCGAAGGTCGTCGTCACGGTGCGCGTACGGGTTCCCGTCGAGCCGTCGACGACTGGCTCGGTCGTCGTCGTCACGCCGTCGCGGACGAAGCGCGAAGTCAAAGTGCCGCTGCCCGCGGTGACCGCCGATACGGCGGGGGTGGTAGTCGTCTCGCTGAGGACCGAACCACCGACTGCGCTCAGCGTCTGGCTGCGGTAGGTGCGCCCTGCCAGCCACAGTGAGTCGACGACCGTGGTACCGGGGATCTTCTGGGGCGATGTCCGGCCCTGGTCGCCGTCCAGGCCACGGTAGAAGGTGTACGAGCTCACTGATTTCGGCTCGCTGACGCCGGACACGACCTGCGCCGTGCTGAAGCCGGCGAACGTCGACCAGGTGCGGTAGGCATCAGGCGTGCCGGCGGACGTGTCGTAGCGCCAGGCGGGCGTGCCGTAGGTGTAGGCGACAGAGGTCCCTTGGGCCATGTCCCCGCCGGTCCTCGGTGTGGTCGAGACGGTGCTGACGACGTGTTTGTGGAACAGGTCCTTGCGCTCGGGGCTCGGGGGGTAGACATCGGGCGTCCAGGTGCGGGGGAAGCACCGCCGGAAGTTGTTCTGCGGGGCATTGTTGATCAGGTCAAGCTGACCCTTCAAACACTGTGTAGCCATGTAGTCGACGTCGGTCTGACCGCCGAGTTCGTCGGTGATCGACTGAATGCGGAGGCGGTTCAGCGAAGCCAGGCCGCTGTCGTCCTTGACTCGGTTCTTGAGCTGGACGTAGCTGTAGCTGGTCGGCGGCAGCACCAGGGGGGTTCCGCCGACCATGCCGCTGTGCTGGATGGACGACAGCCACAGGGCGGGATCGCTCTTGACGGTGGAGGCATCGCCCGGGTCCGGGAACAGGTGCGTCAGTTCCCATTTGTCAACGGCCTCGTAGCCGGTGTCCCGCCTGATGCTGGTCGTCACGGTGGTCAGACGCGATTTGGTCCAGAAGGAGGGTGAGACCTGCGAGCTGGTACAGGTGGCCGTGCAGGCTTGGTCAAGCGGCGTGTCCGGCCAGTTGGCCCAGTTCGCCGTGACATTCGCGTTGCAGGCACCTTGGATGCAGCGGTCGGCGTAGGTGAACTCGATCTTGGCGCCGGCGGCGTTCGTGCCGAACAGGTTGTCACTGCGGAGCCCGTACTCGATGCTCGCAAGTATCCCCGCCCGGACGTACTGGGTTCCGGCGCCACCGGTGTCGCGATTCTTGGCATACAGGTTGGTCTGCTTGGTGTACTTCAAGGTCTGCGCGTTGCCGTGGGTGTCGACGACGTAGTCGAGGTTCCAACGCCAGGTCTGGCGGGTGGAGCGGTCCGCAAAGGTGCTACCGGCGCTATAGCCGGGCTCACCAGAGTCGTTGCCGAACACCGGGACAGTCCACGCCGAGTTGGTGTCTTTGCCCGTCGTCCATCCCGGCAGACGGTTGAGCCCAAAGTAGTACTGCGTGCCGTCGGTGGTGGTGAGGCGCCAGCACTCTTTATCGTCACTGGTGTTGACGCAACCGGCCGCACCACGGAGGTTTTCGATTCGGCTGCCGTCGTCGTCCTGGAGTCGATAGACGTTGGTTGTTCCCACCCGCACTAGGGGACCAGAACGGCCGGCGAAGCTCATGGTCGCGTTGTTATCGCGCCAGCACAGGTCACCGGAATCTGGGTTGGCACCACCGTTGTCCTCGTCTTGCGAGCAGGCCACGAAGGAGCGTTCGATAAAGCCCGTGCCACCGAGCTCCCAGCCTTCGCCGACGACACCCGGTTGGTTGTTGCTGCTCCCCGTCGCGCCATCGGCCGCTTGGGAGTTGTACCGCAAGTCCAGCTGCGGTTGGGGGCCAGCGCTGAGCGGTGGCACGCGCATCGGATAGGTGGTGCTGAAGGCTCCGGTCTGTGTCGAAACCTGCCAACTCGACGCCGGACTCAGCGATGTGGCGGTGAACGTCCCGGTGCCGGCCGCTGACGTCGAGGTGGTACGAAGCGCGATCGTTGTAGGCGTGGGCGACGCCTTGACGGCGACCAGATAGGTGTTGGTCGCTTGGTCGAATCGGGCTGGCACGGTGTTGCTGGCGGCCGGTGTATCTGGGCCATCGACGGCGAGCTGAATCCATCGCGACCGGCTGGCCGCGTTTGCGCCGGCGGCGTTGTCGACGTACCGCGCCGGAACCTTGAATGCGACGTCGCCGGTGCGGCCGTCCTGGGTCGCCACCTGCAGCGCGAATCCGCTCAGTCCGCGGCGCGCCGCGGTGTCGGACGAGATGGGTGTGACCTTGAGTGAACGGACGGTCTTCCCGGCGGCGGTGGACTGGGGCGTCGCAGAAACTGCGACCGCCGTGGCCTGCAGACCGGAGGCGCCGTACGGCGACCAGCTGCCCGACACGAACTGGTGGGTCGCATCGATGACGAGGGGCGAGCTTTGACTCGTCTCCGATAGCGCGAGCGTGGCAGTCGCACCGTTCAACGCTGTCCGGGACTTTGCCGACGCGTTGCTGCCAACTGGCCGTGCCGGGGCGGCTTTCGCGGCTGGCTTGCCGGGGGTCGACTTGACTTGAGGCGGCGTTAGCCGGGTCAGGCCGACGTCACCGGGCGGAGGCGCTGCCACCGCAGTACCCGCAAGCGTGCTCAGGGTGACAGCGGCAACCAGGAATGCCGTGACGGAACGCTCACCGGTAGTAAAAGTGCGTGACATACTTGGTCCGATCAATTCTTTGGACAGGGTGACTACTGCAACCGCACTGCATCGTCGTTAGGCAGGTTCAGGCGCCGGGTTTTGATGGAAATTGCCGAGCTTCTTGATTTGCGCGGCGGAGAGGGCGCCAGGAACGAAGAACGGTCGGGTGATCTGGCCGTCCCAGTTGCCGCCCATGGTGCCGTCCGAGACGTTCGCACCGACGTCAATCGGCAGGTCTCTCGAGTTCGGGTATGCGCTGTCGTAAAGCGCGATCGTTGGTGTGGTGTAGTCGCCGTTGGGGCTGACGTGGAGGCGCAGCTGGCCATTGGTCGCGTCGTAGATGCCAACGACGAAGCTCCACTGGCCCGGGTCGACATTGGCGGCGCTCGTCGCGCAGCTCAACCGGTAGGGCGAGGTGTCCTGAGCGGGCATGCAGAAGCGGTACTTTCCGTTGACGTTCTGCAAGTAGAACAGCGCCCGATTGGTACCGCGGGCGCTGATCGCCGTCATGCCGACGCCAGAGCCGGCCGTGTCTGGCTTGACCCAGCCGCCCACGCTGAACGTGGTGTCGGCGCCAACTGTGACGGCGGGCGCAGGACTGGTCGTACCGAATCCACTCCCAGCGAAGTTGAGTGTGGAAGTCGGGAACGGCGGTGTGGTCGTCGGCACCGTGCCGGACGCAATCAGGCGGCAGGCGTTGCCAGTAAGTACGAGGTCTGGCGAAAATGCGTCCGGTACACCACTTCGCGAGTTCGCTACAGCGTTCTGGGGGCAGCTTCCGCTGCCGCCGGACTGATCTGTACGCCAGACTTCCGTCAGGCCGTAGGAGTCTGCGTCCTCGGCTGCGAAGAGATCGACGCTCGACGCGCCGCTGTTCTCCAGGTTGCCGAACACATCGAACGGGTATATGACGACGCGGCTGATGGTCGAGACAGGCGTGACACGGAGTGTCACTGACGGCGCGGTCGCAGACGCACTGGCCGCGCACACCATGAAGTAGCCAACGGTGCCGACGGGGTTGCCGCAACCGGTGTTGGTGCTGACCACGTCGGTACTGATCGCAACGTCGATCGGTGGTGCTGTGTTCTGGCCGCCTGCCTGCGGCCCGGCGAAGACTCCGTAGAGGTAGCCGTACGGCTTAGTCTTGGTTGGATCGTGAAGGGCTGGCGGTTGGATCGTCACGGTGCCGGTCGTGCTTCCGATGATCGCGTTGGTCTCGCTGTCGTCGCTCTGCAGCTCCGGCGACAGCGACACGGTGGGAGCTTCGACACCGGCCCGCTTCTCCTTAAGCGTTCGTTTCCAATTTGTGGTGGTGCAAGCCGTGGTTCCGTTAGCGCACGCTTTGACTCGCCAGTCGAAGGTCGTGTCCTCATCTGCGCGGATACCGAAGTCTTCGAAGACGGTTACTGCGGCGACGCCGCTCGCAACTGTCGGGTTCCCCATCTGCCGGATCAGGACCTTGCCGTTGTAGTGCAGTTCGAGCGTGTAGTTGATGAGTTCGGTCGGCGTGTTGCCGCCGGAGTCCGTGATGCCGTTCGTTCGGGCGACCGCCCGGAAGGCGTGGTTGGCTTCCTTATTGCTGTAGCACCAGACGGCGATCCCGCCGTAGCCCGAGTCGCCGGTATGGGTGTGCCACAGCGGTTTGCCGTCTGAGTTGTACGCGACGAGGTTGCCGTCTTCTTGGATGGTGAGGTAGCCAGGGCCGACGGCGCCGCTGTTAAACAGGGCGGCACCGTCGCTTGGTCGACGCACGACAAGGTTCCCATCGGTCTGGTAGTCGGTCCAGGATCCCGGTGCGAAGGTATCTGACGCCCAGAGCGCCGTGGATCCCGAGAGCTGGAAATTGGTCGCGGTCTGCCTCAGAACGAGGTTGCCGTCGCCCTGCATGACGAGGGCGTACTTGCCGCTGATGCTGTAGCGGACGTCACCGGCATTCAGGCGGTCACGGCCGATCATGCCAGGCACGCGCGTACAGCCGGCGTCAAACGTGCCGGTGAACACGGGCCGGGTGTGGTACGTGACAGCTAGGGCGACGTTGGCCCCGAACTTCTTCCAGGCGAGCCAGTCGGCTTCGTCTGCCGCAGCGAGCATCAGATAGAGACTTGCAGTGCTCGCGTCGGCCGCGGCTTGAACCGCGGATGTCGCGTCGAACACCACCGTCTTGGCGGCACAACCGGAGCTGTAGCCGGCTGCAGTGTTCGCCTCGCTGCGATAGGTGAGCGCAGTCGGTTGGTTGTTCCACGTCGTGCCGCTGTTGACGGCGGTTGACGTGAACAGCTTGACCCGACGTGCCTGGCACGATGAGGACCACATCAGGCTGGTGTTGAAGTCGGCGCTCTCGATCTCGCGCCCGGCGTACTTGCTGGTCGGCATCTGCCAGTAGGACCGCGTCACGTGACTTAGCCCGTCATCGGAGTTGGCAGCGTTGATGTAGCCGACGTGCTGGTAGCTGTCGGAGGCGCCCACGCCGTTCCAGTAGGCCACGTTCGGATAGGCGTTGTCGGTAAACGCGCGGTTGGCCTGGGTGACGGAGAAGTCAGGGTCGATGAACGCTGGGAACTCAATCTGCGGGGCATTTGCAGCCGCGGCCGCGTCGATCGATACCAGGGTCGGGTCTATGTCTGCGGCGACGGGCACACCTGAGCCAAACCCACCCGGTCCGCTCTCGTCGCCGCCGCTTTGGCTATCCCACGCAGTCGGCGCCGGCGCCATCACCTGTGATCCGTCTGGTGCCGTCGCGACGAGCGTCCCACCGGCGTGCGCGCTCAGAACCGCGCCCGTGATGCCGAACCGGACCGCCTCAAGCGCCGGATTAGCCGCTGCGGTCGCGTCATCGATGATCAGTACCTCGGACATGCCGCCGACGGTTGCGGTGACTGTTAGATCGACCCCTGGGTAGACGTCGGCGTACGTCGCGGACGGTCCATTAAGGCTCGGTGCGGGCAACGCACCGGCCCGCCACGAGAGCGAGACGGGCTGTCCGCCGGAAGTCTTGATCACCGCCAGCGGCGCGTTGCCTCCGTTGGAGAACGAAACGTCGGCTGGTGATGCTGCGGGGCGCAAGGCCCCGTCGTTGCCCAACTGCAGAGTGAGGTCAATGTCGACCCAGTTCCCACCCTCACGGATGCGCACTGGCTCCAGCCACTGCTTGACCCGCACAGCACCCGTCGGCAGGACCTCAGCTGTGGTCGTCTCCGAGGTCGCATCAGTCACAGCGACAGCGTGTCCATACGTCAACGCGATCTGGCGCGCCTCGACTTCCGTGGGAGCTGCCGCTGCGTCGGCGACAACCGGCGAAGCTAGCGCAGGCGGGGCAGCCGCATTGATCAAAGCAAGAAGGCCCGCGACCAGGACAAGCACAATCGATGCGGCAACCGACCGACGACAGCAAAAACAGGGGTATCGACGCACGAGGCTCCTACGGGCGATGGAAAGGCCCGCTTGAGGCCCTGCGGCACAGCCGAACATGTGTGACTCGCAACGGCACTGTAAGCATCCTGCAAAGGTACGTCTACCTCGCGAGATAACAACTCAACTACGGCGCTTCGCGATTCAGCACTAAACGCACCAGATGCGCGTAGACCCGCATGTAGAGGACAAACAGAACGCAACCCATCAGCAGGCACCCACGTCTGCAGTGGCCAACCGCGTACCTGCGGGCTCTCCCACCGCCGCCATGGTGACCACCCCGACCGTCGAGAGCCGGCCGCACAGCATCGGCCCCGAGCTACCCCGTCCGGCTCCGATTGATTGCCGACGCCAGACGGGGTCAGGCTTCGTCAGCATGGAGACCTCCGACTCCGGACTGCGCACCGTGCCGACGCCGCAGACGACGTCCTTAGCAGTCCCGTCTGAAGTCCCTGGCACACCGACCGACGGCTTCGCGACTGGCGCGTCCCGGCCACTCGTATTGACGGCGGAGTCGGACGCCCTCGCGGAGTCGCCGTCTCAAAGGAGATTCGAGTCCACAGGCGCGCTGTTACTCGTCTTCGACACCTCCACACGTACCTTGCTCGGTGCCGCCGCCGTCGGTCACATCAGGCGACGCAGTCACAGCATGCGGATCGACCACCCAGCTGCCTGGATGACGCGACAGCGAAGATCGCACCAGTCCGCACTACACTTGCGCGGTGTCGGGATCATCTCAGCAAACGGATCGAGCGACATCGTCGTCTGCTCGCCGCGATGATGCCCTCGATGGCGTCCGAGCGATCGCCGTCGGCGCTGTCATAGCCTTCCACGTAGCGCCTCAGTTCGTGTCCGGCGGCTTCATCGGCGTAGATCTGTTCTTCGTGTTATCCGGGTTAGTGATCACTCGCTTGCTGATCAGAGAGTGGGAACGCTCATCTCGAGTCACCCTGTCCATCTTCTGGGTGCGCCGCTTTCGTCGCATCGTGCCGGCACTCGCGTTGGTACTCGCTGCTAACGCCATCGCGTCGCCGCTACTTGCTTCACAGTCCGCCTACCGGGTGCGAGGCGACACTCTTGCGGGTTTCGGCTTTGTCACCAACTGGACGCAGATCCGTTGGTATAACGGCTACTTTGCCGCGGCGGAGCGGCCTTCGTCCTTACAACATCTTTGGTCGCTTGCAATCGAGATGCAGTTCTACTTGGGCTGGCCGGTCATCGCGGCTGCATGCTTCTTCGTGATGCAGCGGCTTAGACCCGATGGACGCTTCACCGGGCTTGGCCTCGGTATTGCCCTAGCCGCGGCCGCGGCTTCACTTTATTTGATGGTTCGAGTCTTCGATGCGACGGGCGATGCTGCCCGGGTCTACTACGGGACCGACACCCACCTATTTCCGGTTCTGCTCGGCTCAGCACTTGCGCTTGCATTCACTCACCGCGGTACATCTACGGCTCCGACAGCCGTCGCCTCAGCGATCGGCATAGTCGGACTTGTTGGTCTGGGGATCGCGTCTGCCGTTATTTCCGACACAACGACCTGGCTCTTCAAGGGCGGATACGGGGTCATCGCACTTAGCTGTTGCGCCACCGTCTTCGGAGCAATGAATCGGCGGGCCATTGCCTCCAGGTTGCTAAGTCGTCGGCCACTAGTATGGGTTGGACGCCGCTCGTATGGAATCTACCTGTGGCACTGGCCGATCATCGTCCTCACCGACAAGTTCGCGCGCGGAACCAGCCTCCTACTGGTCGTGGCGCAAGTAAGCGCCACAATTATCTGCGCGGCGCTGTCATACCGGTATATTGAACAGCCAATCTTGAGGAACGGGTTCCGGCGCTCCATGCGCGGTTCCCGGTCGCGAGGAAGGCACGCCGCGGTCGGAATGACCGCGGTCCCCGGCGTGACGCTCGGTCTCGCGGCCGCGCTGCTGATCGGGGGGTTAGTCGCTGTTCACCCTGGCAGACAAGCCGGTATAGAGCTCGACCGCGGCAGTCCCCGGCAGACATTGAGTCTAAGCACACCCACTTCACCGGGCACCCCGGTCGCAGCATCGACGACGGCGACGAGTTCACGCGCACCGGCTACGCCTTCATCGTCAGTGCCGCCACCCTTCCCACCGCCGATAAATGTTTCCTTCTTCGGCGACTCGCAGGGAATGACGCTCCTGCTCAACCGGCCCGACGGACTAGACAAGTTCTTCACCTTGTCCGATTCGACGGTTGAGGGTTGCTCTGTCTTGACTGGCGTCATCACGAGTACAACTGGGTATCGTCGCGACTTAGCCAACGATTGTGGTGGCTGGCTAGCCGACTGGCGTAATAGTGCACAGCAGATCCATCCCCAGATCGCCGTCGTTGAGCTAGGCGCCTGGGACGTCTTTGACATCCAGGTTGGCGGCACGACTCTGAAGTTCGGTACACCGGCATGGGATCAGTATTACTCGAGCCAGCTCGCGATGGGAATCAAGGCGCTCCGTGATTCGGGGTCACAGGTCGCGCTCCTGGCGGTCCCGTGCTATCGGCCCATCGCTGCAGGTGGACTGCCGCTTCTGCCGGAGCGGGGCGACGATTCGCGCACGAGACATGTCAACGAGCTCTTAACCGTCGCGTCGGCTGGCGACCCACAGCATATTTTTATGGTGACTCCCCCCGCGCAATTCTGCTCTGATCCGGCGATTGCGACTAACACTGCCTATCGGTGGGACGGCACGCATTTCTACATTCCTGGTGCGGCACTAATGTTTCAAGCAGTCGCCCCGCAGCTGCTGCGAATCCCTCAAGCCTGACCGGCCCACTAACTCCGACGAGGACATGAGGGAACACGTCAATCAGACTTTGCGGCGCTAGCGTCACCGTTTTCAGCTCCGCTATCCGTGACGGCGGCAGGTGCGCCGTCGAGCAGAGCGATCACGTCTGGCACATCCGCCGGGTATCGGTAGCCAAGTACATCGACGCTTATCTGCACCAAGGTGGCAACATCGGCATCTGGCTCCGCGTTCAACATCATCTCGGTGAAGTCAGCCGTGATCGATGCAGCATCGTCGGCGGCGCCGACCGCAACGGTCACGGACGGCAGATGAAAGGAGTCGTCGTCGCTGTCGATGAACCGCGCCACCCGGTCCTTCATGTCGACGGCTTCTCGCGCACCGTACACGCTCCGCGTAGTGACGCCACGCAGGTCAACCGCGGTCACGGTGTACGGCGCGAGGCTCGGCAGGAGATCGTCCCATCGGGCCGGTGGCAGGCCCCGGTCGGCGGTCTTCAACTTCTGTCGCTTGTTCGCGAACGAAAGTCGCCAGTTCCCAACCTCGGCGCTCAGGAGATTGCCCGTCACTGACCACCGCGGTGTCCGGTCGAAGTCCTCGACGCCCAACGCCTCTGCGCGTGGAGACATCAGCACTCGCTTCGCCCGCCAGAGCCGACTCGCTGCCGACGCCAACGGGGTCAGGTCAAGCCCAGCAAACACACCCCAGATACGTTCAATCTCCGCCAAGTCGATCAGCTGCGCGACATTGGTCCAGAACCCACGGTCCTGGGTTACGCCTTCCAGCGCCAGTAGGTATGGAATCAGCTCGCGGATCTCGGGTGCTGTCAGCTTGCCGGTCATCTGCAGCTGCTCGACATCCGGCTGCTCGGACAGGGCCTGCTCAACGATGCCGAACACCCGGTTGATTCGCAGGACGGCGTCCTCGGCGAACACCTCGGATACCGTGCGTGAGAAGGCGGCCAGTTCGTCTGGCTCGATCTTACGTTCCCGCGGCAGTACCAACTTCTCTGCCTCGTCGCCGGTAACCGCGCCGCGGCCGCTGCGTATGACGCTAGCCCGCACCAAACCCATCACCGGGTCAGGGCCGACCGGCGTGGCCGCGTCCAACTCGTCGATGGCAGGCACCGTGGTAACTAGCACCCGGCTGCCTGAACCTTGCCGCGCGGCTTCCCTCACCGCCTCGGTGTCACTGCCGGGCTCATGCTGCGCCAGTGACAGATACAAGGCCGTTTGATCGGTGCGGGCGAAGTTCTCTAGGTCCCCCGCGGCCTGGCTCGACTTCAGTGAGTGCCGCAAGAAGACCGGCCGCTCCGTCGTCTGGCTTCCCGACCCCCAAGACACCACAACGTCGGGGATGAACGAGTGGTTGAAGTACCCCGTCAGAGCCGGCCGCGCCGTGGGATCCAATCGCTTGAGTTCGACCGCGACGACTTCGTGGACGCGACTGCCGGCTTCCCGAGCGTCGTCGGTGTCCAACGCCGCGGCGACCTGCTCAGCGAACGCGCTCACGGTCGGAACCCTTCCTGCTTCAACTTCATCGACACCGCCGCGAGTTCGATCTTGGTCAATCTAATGCCGATCTGCTTCGGGTCGACGACCATGATCCAGATCCGGCCCGCGACCGTTGCCAGCAGATCATCGTCGATGCCAGCGCCGCCCAACAACCCCTTGTTCACGTCCGCCTCGATGGCGTCACGGACGTACTTCAGGGTGCTCAGTTTCGACCAGTCCGTCTGTGAGAACGGGTGAAATGTCACCCACATGTACTCACGTTCTTCGTCCCCGCCCTTCGTCTTGATCGTATTGGCTGTGTCGCTGTAGGCGATCGCGAGGAACTCCTTGTAGTCCGTACCCTGATGCCCTGGGGTCTTGTACTTCTTCGACTCCACACTCACCGGACGGAACGGATCGTCGGGACCGTCGATGGTGTGACCCTCAAGGTCGAATGTCTTCGTCGACCCGTCGAGACAGGTGCGGGTGCAGATCGGTTCGCTGTCGTAGGACGAGTACGTGAACGCGAACCTCGTCGTGGCTTCCAGCCATTCCTTGATCTCGTACACGCCCTCGCGGCCGATGCGCTGGGCGGTCTCCTTAGCCACCCGTCACCTCCACATCGCCAACCCTATCGGCGATCTGGCCGAAGGTTCGAGACCATGGGCCGGCAACGTGTCGCGCCCCTTCCGTACTTTGGTCGACCGTTGATCCACACCTCCTCGATCCCGTCGTCGTCGAGCAGCGGCTGCAGCGGCCCGAACCCGGCGACGGCGTCGAACACCGACCGGCCCACCGAGGCGGCGTCGACCAGCGGCGGCAGCGAGGAGGTGACCGCCCGGTCGGCGTAGTCGGCGACGACGTCGTCGACCAGTCGCCGCACCGCCGCCGCGTCCGACGCCGGGTCGAGGCCGCGGCGGCGCACCAGCTCACGGACCTCGCTCTCGACGATGGTCGTGGCGGTGGCCAACGCTGCTCCTCGGTCGTCAGGTCACCCGGAAACGCTCACGGTCCGGTGTGGACATCACTGACGAGCACCTTACGAGCAATCACGCGCCGATGCGCATCGATCACGCAACCTGTGGACAACCCACCCGGCCCGCCCGCACGACTGGGCGCCGAATCCGCGGTTCGGAGGTCCGCAACCGCGGATTCGACGCCCAGTCGTCGTGGGAGCGCGTGAGGACCGAGCTACTGCTGGGAGCCCAGCCGGCGTTGGATCGACATCTGGATCCGCTGCAGACCCTGCGGGGCCATGCCGTTGAGCTGCGACTCGACCAGGCGGGTGACGGCGGGGTCGTAGCGCGGGATCTCCGAGCTCTGCATGAGCACGGTGCCGGCACCGGTGAAGTCGTACTGACGCTCCTCGCCGGACTGCACGCCGAGGACCGAGTTCGCCATGGCACCGAGGAAGGAGTGCATCCAACCGGTGTCGTAGTGCACCGACGGGCTCGGGCAGTCGGCCCAGCCGAGCAGGGCCTCGGGGTCGACACGCATCGGCGGCTCGGCGAAGATCACCGGACCGTTCGACGACGCGAGGAACTTGCCGGTGCCGATGAGGGTCAGGAACCCCGGGATGATCGACTGTTTGAGCTCGAGGCCGGTCTCGAAGCCGAGCAGGTTGGTGGCCTTGATCGTCAGGTTGCCGTTGTCGAGGTCGTAGCTGTTGATGTCGAACCCGCGGTCGCCGAGGATGACCTTGCCCTGGCCGACGGTCACGACCCAGTCCTGCGCGTAGAGCGGCGAGGAGAACTTCGTCGCCACCATGCCCACGAGCGACGTCGCGGCCAGCGCTTCGAAGCGCACCTGGCCGTAGTACGCGATCATCGCGCCCTTCTTGACGAACCACGGGTTCGAGAGCTCGATGCAGAAGGCGTAGCTGTTGACGTTGTCGTTGTCGGGCAACGACATCGGGTTGAGGATCTTCGGCTCGGTCGGTGCAGTCATGACAGGACCCCTCAGAGCTTCTTCTCGGAGGCCTGCACGTACACCGTGCCCTGGCCACTGATCTTCAACTGGATGGCCTCGCCGGAACCGCGCCCGACGGCCTCGCGGAACCCGATCTTCGCGGACACGTCGACGGTGAGCTGGCCCAGCGCCGCGACGTACGCCTGCGGGTCGACCGACACCGGCCCGTTCGGCCCGACGTTGATCGCGATCGAACCGCCGTGCGACAGCAGCGCCACCGAACCCTGCCCGGACAGCTGCGTGGTGAACAGCCCCTGGCCCGACACCGCGCCGCTGATGGCCTGGCGCATCCCGCCCTGCCCGAGGAAGACGGTTGACGACTGCAACGATGCGTCGTGGGCCAGCAGGCGGTCGGCCTCGACCTGCAACTGCTGCCCCATCTGCAGTTCGACGATGGTGATGTGGGCGCCGCGGAAGCCGTACCAGACCTCGCCCTGGCCCTCGGTCTCCATCATCGCCTCGTGCTCGCCCATCGCCCGCTGCATGAGCGCACCGCCGATGCCCGCGAACGACGGCCGGCCGGCGCCGCCCATGCCGACCGCGCCGTGCGGGACGAACCGCACGTCGCCGGTGTAGGCGAGCATCGCCCCGCGCCGCGCGACGACCGGGCCGTTCAGGGCGACCTTGACGACCTTGCTGTTGACCTTCTCGAAGTTCGGCATCAGATGTCCCCGAAGAGTGAGCCGCGCTCGGCCGGCTGGATGTACACGACACCGTTGCCCTGGAACCCGAGACTGAAGGCCTCACCGCTGCCCTCGCCGATCGCGGTCTTCCACGACACGTCGGTGATGAACGTCTGTTGCAGCTGACCCCGGTAGGCGATGAACGCGTCGGGGTCGACGACCAGCGGGTACTGCGGCGAGACCTCGAGGGCGATCATCGGCCCGTCGGACAGCAGCGCCACCATGCCGTCGCCGGAGACGGTCGTCGTGAACAGGCCCTGCCCGGTCGACGCGCCACGCAGACCGGTGAACTTGACGTCGGTGCGAAGCGGACCGTCGATGGCGAGCAGCGCCTCGGACTCGACGAACAGGGTGTCGTTCTGGATGCGGACCAGCTCGACCTCCATCGCGTCGACCGCGAGGTAGACCATGCCGTGGCCGGTCATCTCCATGAGTTTCAGCGATTCGCCGGTCATCTTCTGCTTCAGCGCGGCCTTGAAGCCGCCGCCGCCGCCCATGCCGGCGTGCTTGAACTCGACGTTGCCCTCGTACGCGACCATCGCGCCCTGCATGGCGCGGACCGTCTCGTTCTGGACGAGGACCTGCAGGATGCGCTGTCCGTTCATGGAGAACTGAGCCACGAGCAGGGAGGCTAACGCATACCCGCCTCGAACAGAGTGCTGGAACGTGCCCCATCGGGAGCGATCGCGGGGGCGGCCCCGGACAGCACACAGCCCGGGCCGCGACGTCCTGGAGTCGCGGCCCGGGCCATGGCTCGGGAGAGGTCGGTCAGCCGTCGGTCGCGAGCGTCAGCTCCGTCGCGGCCTTGGCGTTCGACACCGCCGTGCAGTCCGACGCGGTGACCACGCCACTCGACTGCAGCGACGAGCACGCCGAGGCCAGGGCGCTGTTGAACGACTGCCAGCCGCTGTAGGCGGTCAGCGTGTTCTCGACCTTCCAGAACAGCGCCTCGGCCTTGCTGTAGCCGATGCCGCTCACCGAGTAGCCGTTGAAGGAACCACCGGCGGTGATGAGGTAGGCGGTCTTCGACGTCGGGCCGCTCATACCGTGGACCTCGCCGTTGTAGTCGAAGTCCGGCGAACCGATGCGGTCCGGGTGCGGGCCACCCTCGACCGACGCGGGCGGGTTGCTCATGTCGCGGATCGCGCCGATGCCCGGCAGATCCTCGCCGACGAGCCACGCGACCGAGGCCGAGTCGTTGCCCTCGCCGTTCTCGATGTCCTCGAACTCGCCCATGATGTCGCTCATCGACTCGTTGATGGCGCCGTTCTGCAGGTTGTTCACGTTCTGCGTCACGCCGTGGGTGAGCTCGTGGGTGATGACGTCGTCGGCCTGCGTGAAGCCGTCACCGAAGATCATCCCGTAGCCGTTCCAGAACGCGTTCTGCATCGGGCAGCCGTACGCCGCGGGGCACGCCCGGGTGATCGCCGACAGGTACGGGCCGTTGCCGTTGTCGTACCCGATGAGGTTCGTGAGGTCGGTGCCGAGCGAGCCGTAGAAGTCCGAGGCGGTACCGAAGCGCTCGTAGGCGGCGTCGACGTCGGTGATGCCGGTGGCGGCATCGCCCTCGGCGCGGTCGGCTGCGTCGTCACGGCAGATCGAGCCGGTGCTGATGTTCGCGCTGTCGACGTCGCAGATCGCGCGGTTGAGCGCCTCGGCCTCGTGCGTCTCGTCGGCGACGACACCGTTGGACGCGGCGCTGACGAGCACGTCGCCGTACACCTTCTCGGCACCGTTCGGGACGACGCTGACGGAGTAGACCAGCTGCGGCGCCGACGATCCGGTCTTGGCCACGGCCGGGTCGTACCACTCCAGCGCGGTCTTGGTGACCCGGTAGCTGCCGGCCTGCTTGCCCTTGGCCTTCGAGGTGGCGACACCCACCGCTGCGGCCGCGGTGGTGGCGGGGCGGGCGGCGCTGGCGGCGAGACCCGAGGTCCGGCCGTTGAGCGCGAGCACCGCACCGTCGGTGCCGAAGCTCGCGACGACCACCGCACCACGCACCGGCGTCGCCGCCTCGACCTGCTGGTAGCGCGCGTCGGTGCCGGCGCGGCCCGAGCGCACGCTCGAGACGGTGAGTTCCGACGGCGACAGGCCGGCGAGCTCCGCGACGGCGGCGAGCTGGTTCGCGGCGACCTGGGACGGTGTC
>JAOTRH010472574.1:0-26656 GCA_034768845.1 Heliamphora exappendiculata | reverse complement strand
CATTAATATTTTTGTAATTTTTTTAAGAGATGTTTTTTTTTTCGAATTGCCTGTGTAATTTTAATCTAAGATCATTTGAAAAAAATTATTATAAAAATCGGTATTCATTCTAGTCAAGAGAAAGTTACATATATATACTTATATATATTCGTTCTCATCAATTCAACTATTCTTTAAAAACAAATCGTGTTATTTTGGTCATATAACATAAATTATCTGTCATCGATGAATACTAGAATTTTAACGATAAAATTTATCAGCATTTTTAAGTTTAGCTTGTTTTGCACGTTTAAGGGGGGAAAGATGGCTTCAATTAGTTTGTCTCAAAATCGAAAAAAGTAATTTCAGAAATATTCGCCACATAGTAATGTATTAAATAAACTATAATTGCATGTGAGAGAGAGCTTAGTTATAAAATGACTAAGATTAAAAAATGATCAACCACAATTGTCAAGAATAATAAATGATTAAAAAGAAGCTTACTTAAAAATGTTGAAAGCCACATGTGAACAAAAATATAAAACCTATAAAGACACACAAAATAGCAAGAATTAATAATCATTCGCAACTATCTCTGCAAAATCAATAGCAGTATGTGAAATAAAACAACAATATATAGTAACAATTTACTGGTGCTAAAACACATCAAATAAGCTTTTTTCGCAAGAGGGAAAACAAACCATTGGCAAGAGGGAAAACAAATCAATAGGAGTTAAATATAGGAGGAAAATCTTTAAATAGGCTGTGACTCGCACCTGCATTACCAACAATAGTGGGAAATCTGCTAGAACTAATCTACTAACTGGCCATTACTTTGCTAGAAAGTTCAACAAAGCAAAATAATACGAAGGTGAGAAATCTTTTCGGACTCGTGTGAGAGGTGCCAATAGAATTAGCTGAAGCATGAATTTTCGTGAAACATGTTGAAATCTACTAACAGTAGTGCTTACATATAACCAAACGATTACTCTAAAATTTTCTTTCCAAACTAAGCTTCACATAGGCAATTGGCATTATTTAGTCATTTTCTTATTACTTAAAGGTTAGATATTCGAGTTAATCAAACCCAAACACTAGTGAATCTAACTCCAAAAACATAGGCATTATTAGTGAATGACCTCCAAGTAATTAACAAAATTATCAAAATTTCAACTAAAATAAAAATAAGAAGAAAACCACAATGGCACGTCGCACAAACAGAAAAAGGGAAAACCAAATATTATCTTCAACTCGAATAACAGCAAGAAAACCAATAATAACCAAGTGTCCACACAAAACAATTTGTAGAGAAGGGGCGACCAATGATAAAATGCATTTACAGATAAGGGGGTTTTCTTTTCGTTATATACATACACACATAAACCCATTTCAACACACACACACACACACTGAACCAGTTTGCAATGAGAGAGATCAGTGAGAGGACTTACCGGCGGCAAAAGGCAGCGATGGAAACGTAGGGAGGAACGACGATGATCGAGGCAGAGAGGAGATTTAGGCGAGTTCGCCGTGAGAACATGGGCCGAGTTTGTGAAGAGATTGAGGCGAGCTCGTCGTGAGAACGTTGGCCGAGTCTGCGAGTTTGCAATGGTTAGGGTTAGGGTTTCTCTGGCGAGTTTGCCATGAGATCGGGGCAGTGCGAGAGTGAAAAGTAGAGAGGACCAGCGACGGCCGAGATGCGACGTGCGAGTGGCGGATGAAACGTGAGGGCGTCGATGTTAAAGAGGCGTGACCACTGAGGGATTGCGTGAGAGAAGCCAACGACGATGTCAGAGAGGCCTAAGCGAGGAACATAGCCACAAATGAGAGAGGCAGCGACATGGTTCGGTAGAGAGCATCAGCCATTCGATCAAAGATAGAGAGGCGCCAGCCATTCGATCAAAGATGGAGAGGCACCAGAGGGAATCAATCATTGGATGAACAGAGGCGCTAGCGTATCCGTTGGATCAAAACATACCTATCATATCAACCTAGGTATCTTGTTATATAGATATCTGTAGTTATGACGATAGCTACGTATCATTATCGTTACAGTTTCTTTTTTATACAATTCTCTAAATTTATAGGATTTATTGGCAATTAGTACCATGGTTTTATAAATTAAAACAATAATTGACTTATACAACTTGAGGGTAATTCTGGCAAGCTATCATCGGCGGGTTTGCCTTTAGTTTTTAATTATGTTGATTTTAGAGATTTCATTTTTCTGTAGTGAATTTGTTTCCCTGTTTTTGATAAGTTTTTTTTTATTGACATAAGAAACCTAAAAATTTGAAAGAATACAAACTTGTTTCTTCAAAGAAAACTGAAAATAAAACAAATATATATTTTTTTCTTTTTGAAAAAGTTAAATGATGATGATTAGCCAGTCGTGGCCGAACGACTGCATGAGGCCATGAAGATTGAGTGGGTCACTCGGTCAGATAAGACTGAGGCGACTGGGCACTGTAACTCCTGCTGATGATAAATGACTTGCTCCTAACTTAACGGGTCAAACGAATTCCTCAAGATATGAAGAGATTCTCTAGGCGTGATACGCGGGATTCTATATAATCAACACCCAATTCCTCTACGTAAACAAAGTAAACTCCTCCGCTGCATGTATGAGAAAATTTACCTTTACATTTTAGTTGCTTATTGCTTATAAAGTCTAACTTAAGTATTGTAGGGTAGTTAGCCAACAACCCATCAGTGTTAGTTTTCACTTTTGATCTTTCAGGCCTAATCAGTGAGGACTCGGAGATCAACATCTAGTTCAGTTCGCCCGAATCCACCATTGAGGTATCATCACTTGGCATATTCTATGGAAAATGAGTTCTCATATACATTCGACGGTGGAAATAAGAGCCATGACCTCCAATAGCAACCGACAGCGCCCACCCACAGCGGAAGGTGCTGCCATTCCATGTATCGATGAACAACTGGCTAACTTGATGCACATGGTCCAAGAACTAGCCCAGCAGATGTAATCCCTTCACCAACGGTTCGAGGCTCAAGCGGATCCCACTAACGAAGATATTCCCCTACTTAAGACCAGGGGTTAAAGGAAACATCAATAACCATTATGACCAAGAAGAAGTTGAAAGCCGACAAGTCAGCTCAGGGATTACTGGGAAGGTCTATCCAGATATTAGATCCAAGGTCTCCACCACAATCTAGCTTGAAATGAGATGAATGAGGGAACAACTCAAAAATGTCATGGAGTTGTAAAAGGCAAGATACTGGCGATGTGGATGAACTTGTGCAGAGGATCGACCTCCCATTCTTGCATGTGATAATGATGGAGCATCTACCATTGAAATTTAAGACGACCCACATGGAAGTGTTCAATGGGACAAAAGACCCCCTGAACCACTTAGAAACTTACAAGGCCTTCGTGCACCTGCACGGAGTCCCCAATGAGATCATGTGTCAAGCACTCCCTACTACCCTGAATGGATCATCTCGCGTTTGGTTCAGCCGCCTCAAGCCTGGGTCCATCAACACATTCACACAACGTAGCAAACTAGTCATAAGGCACTTCATTGGGAGACAGAGGCAACGCCAATCAGCCACTTACCTGCTAAACGTCAAATAGGAAAGTGGAGAATCACTCAGAGATTACATCTCCAGATTCAATACTGAGGCACTTCAAGTCGATGACGTGTACGACAAGGTGGCCCTAGCAGCATTCATGGGGAGTTTACAACCCACTAAGTTCTTGTTCTCCATGTCCAATGCACCGCTAGAGAACATAGCCGAGCTGATAGTCAAAGCCCAGAGCCATATGAACCCAAAGGATGCGATGAATGCTTGGAAAGACAAAGCCAGGCCCGAGCAAAAAAGAAAGCCCGAGCAATAACGGCCGAGTGAATTAGACCGATCGAGGAGGCCGAGGGAGGCTAAAATAGTAAATCTTAGCCAATCAAACAACAAAAGGCCACGAATTCCCCCTAGTCACTTTGAGAGGTATACTCCATTGAACACACCAGCTGACTAAGTTTTGTTGTAGATATGCGACGACTCCGACAAGAAATTGCCAAAAAAAAACGAGGGCCATGCCAAACTGGAGGAACCAAGACAAGTACTATAGGTTCCACAAGGACTACGAACACAACACCGAGGAATCCTTTGATCTTAAAGAGCAAAGAGAAGAATTGATCTGGAAAGGCTAGATATGCCGATTTGTGGCTGACCAACCAAAAAAAAGAGCCAAGGAAGGCACGAGAGAACCTTAGGCAGATCGGGAGATAACTGGAGAGGGTCAAGTCATAGTGGCGAGCAGAAATCGCGATGGAAGTCCTCATCACTAATCGCTTAATAAAGAGCACGGTGGATAAGAGGGAGAAAGTGATCACCTTCATGGACCTTGATAGAGAAGAGATTCAGCATCCCCATGATGATCCCCTAGTATTCACAATGGTATTGGCGAACTACCGAGTATTGGCAAACATTCACGTTCATCCTGACTATGAAGTTCCCAACTCCACATGGGATCGGACATCTTGGGGCAAATTAACTCACTATAAAGGAATGCAATGCCACCTCCCTCAGATACTCGAATGGCAATGAATCACTGACAATCGAAATGTTGGAATCCCAAGAAGAAAATAGAGGGGAGCAAGCTGAACCGACTAAACAGCTCATTAGCCTTCCCTTTAACACAAATCGACCAAACCAGAAAATGTTTGTTAGTAATCTTTTGCCTGAATCCAAGCAACAACAGTTGCTGCAGTTCCTCAGGCGACATCGATGGGTATTCTCGTAGACGCATGAAGACATGCCAGGTATACTAGCAGAGGTTATAAAACATCGACTCAACGTAACTATGAGTCGTCGCTTAGTTAAACAGAAATCAAGGACCTTTGCTAAAGAACGAAATGAAGCAATATCTAATGAAGTTAACAAATTGTCAGAGGCAAAGTTTATCAAGGAAGAATAGTTTCCTGAGTGGCTCGCAAATGCCATTTTAGTGAAAAAGCCCAACGAAAATTGGAGAATGTGCGTGGATTTCACTAACTTGAGCAAGGCATGCCCCAAAGATAGATTCCCACTACCCAAGAATGACTAGTTGGTGGACTCAATAGCAGGCCAGGCATGAATGCCTTAGCTTCATGGATGCCTTCTCGGGGTACGACCAGATCAAGATGCACTTAGCCGACCGAAAGCAGAGCTCTTTCACCACCAACTAAGGACTATACTATTACAATGTTGTGCCCTTCGGCCTTAAGAATGTAGGAGCAACTTACCAACACTTGGTGAATCGCATGTTTAAAGAGCAACTTGGAAGGAATATAGAGGTTTATGTAGAAGACATGCTAACCAAGAGCAAAGCAGTAAAAGACCATTTAGTCGATCTGGGGGAGACATTTAGAGTACTTGAGAAGTACAATATGAGGATGAACCCAGCCAAGTGTGCCTTCCGCGTCACTTGAGGAAAATTTCTCGATTTAATACTGAGCCAAAGGGGGATAGAAGCAAACCTCGAGAACATCAAGGCGATCATAGAGATGGATTCCCTACGAAATACAAAGGAGGTATAGAACCTTACTGGTAGGATAGCGGCGCTTAATCAGTTCGTCTCAAAGGCAACCGACCGATGCCTCCCCTTCTTTAAGACTTTGAGGAATGCTTTCGAGTGGACAGTGGAGTGCGAGAAGACCTTCAAAAGGCTGAAAGATTACATCTCCACACCTCCCCGGATGTCTCGAACAAACCTGGGGGAGGAGTTATTTCTCTACCTAGTCGTGTCTGAGTCCGCAGTAAGCGCAGCCCTAATCAGGGAAGACCAAAAAGGAGTTTAGAAGCTAGTGTACTATATCAGCCAAGCATATCGAGGGGCAAAAAGTAGGTACTCAGACCTAGACAAGTGTGAGATGGCTTTTCAGAAGCTTAAGAGAAAGTTAACCAGCGGCCCCTATCCTCATCATACCCGAGCGAGAAGTTAGATATACGGTGTATTGTGATGCATCTAAAGAAGGACTAGAATGTGTGCTTATGAAAAATGGCAAGGTAGTGGCCTATGGATCTAGACAGTTGAAACCTCATGAGCAGAATTACCCCACCTATGACCAAGAGCTTGCAGTAGTAGTGTTCGTGCTGAAGTTATGGAGACATTATCTTTACGAGGAGCAATTTAAGCTTTTCACCGACCACAAGAGTCTGAAGTATTTGTTGACCCAAAAGGACCTCAACATGAGACAACGTTAATGGATGAAGTACCTAGTGGATTATCAGTTCACCCTATCCTATCATCCACGCAAAGCGAACGTAATTGCTAACGCCCTTAGTCGGAAAACGAGGAGTACGCTAGCGTGTATAGCAGTAAGAGAGTGGGACATGGTAGGAACGCTCAACGAGTTTTGACTCCAACCTTTAGAATCAGAAGATGGAACCTATTTTTTTCTAACCGTGGCAATAACCCATCTTCGACCGCGAATCCTAGAGGCCTAGATGTATGACTAAGAATCTGAGTTCATTCGAAGGAACCTTATAGTAGAGGAATCAAAACCAGGTTGGGTAGTCAACGAGAATGGACAACTAACCTATCTAGGATAGTTATTCGTATCGAATGTTGAGGTTTTAAGAAGGGACATCCTGAAGGAGCATCAATACTCACTTTTTGTGGTTCACTCAGAAGGAATGAAGATGTACCAAGATTTGAAGAGGCACTATTGGTGGAGTAGCATGAAGCGAGACGTCACTAATTTTGTGGCCAAATGTCTTACCAATCAGCAAGTGAATGCCGAGCACCAAAGATCGAGAGGAACCCTTCAACCCCTGGAGATACCATAATGGAAATCAGACCACATAATTATGGATTTCGCCTCTAGACTACCAAAACCACCATCAGAACACGACGCCATCTAGGTAATCGTTGATTGTCTCACTAAATATGCGTATTTCCTACCCGTTTGAACTTTCAAGAAGCTTGAAGCCCTAAGTTAGAGATACAACTGAGAGTTCGTTCGCCTTCACGGAATCCCGCTATCTATCATGTTAGATAGAGACCCACGTTTCACCTTGTGATTTTGGCAAAGTGTACAAGCTGCCCTAGGGACAGAGCTTTGTTTTAGCATCGCTTTCCACCCGCAGATCGAAGGACAATCTGAGTGCACGATTTAGAATTTGGAGGGCATGCTTCGAGTCTGTGTCATGGACTTCAAGGGAAATTGGGAGAGGCACTTACCGTTGGTTGAGTTTGCCTACAACAACAGCTATCAAGCCAACATTGGCATGTCGTCATATGAAGCTCTCTACGGAAGACCATGTCGATCACCATTTTGTTAGACTGAAGCAAGAGAGAACACACTTCTTGGACCCGACCTAGTACAGGAGACAACCAAAAAGATCCGACTAATCCGAAAATGAATCACCACCACTCAGGGTAGACAAAAGAGCTATGCCGACCACAGACGCAAACCGCTTCAATTCAAAGTGGGAGATCATATGTTTCTAAAGATTCAATCGTGACGAGGAGTTATACATTTTGGCAATAAAGGAAAGCTAGCCCCAAAATACATTGGATTGTTCGAGATCTTGGCCTGAGTTGGAGAAGTAGCATACCGCTTAGCTTTACCATCGCAACTCGCCAGTGTTCACAATGTTTTCCATGTGTTGATGCCAATGAACTATGAACCTGATCCTGCCCATGTTCTGAATTGGGAAGAGCTCCATGTTAACGAAGATGCTATATTCGAGGAACAACTAGGAAGGATAATCAACCGACGTGACAAGATTCTCCGAGGAAAGACCATCCCACTTGTCCGAGTTCTTTAGAGTCACCACAGAGTTAAATAATTAACCTGGGAACGAGAAGAAGCGATGAGGGGAAGTCATCCCCAGATGTTCACAGGCTGAGGTACGGTACAAAATTTCGAGGATGAAATCTATTTTAAGAGGGGTAGATTGTAAGGACCCAGTTCAAACGCTAGTATAAACAATGTTAACCCATGAGGCCTTAGGTCACTAAAAGATTAGAAACCCTTATTCAATCAAAAACTCTAAATTGATCCGAAAATCCTAAAAAACCTAACACCTAAGAGGCAAAACCCTAATACCTTGAGAAAACTCCTAACGTCCTAAATTGATTTATTATCATGAAATATTAAATTAAAAATAAAATAATCTCATAAAAGAGTAAAATGATTACTTTGCCCCTAATACACTAAAAAGTCTTAAAATTTTAAAATTTGACACATGGACATTCTAAATTAAAGATTTAAATTCAAATAAGTATCAAAAGATAAAATAACAATAAAAATAACAAAAATACCCTCTAGTGGCCAGTTTGCCTAGGAGTGTGTGCTAAAAAGTCACTTTTTATTTTTGAAGCTTAAATTAAGAAAAAAGATATTCAAATCAAGCCTCATTATATTCCAAAATTATTCAAATAAATAATATTAATAATAATATAATATTTTAATCCAACAAAAGTAAATAAATTATTGTTGAAGTTCTTACACACCGAAATAAGCTAAAAAATCACATTTTGTCAAACTAGCTTAATTTAATTTAATTGCCTACACCTAATTAATCAATTGTTACCAAAATTATAATAAATCATGGGAATACTAAACTAATCATAAACTCACTAAACTAATATGTTTTCATATGCAGGAAAACTAAAAGGATACATCGAAGTAGTTTTTGAAGTATTTCTTGGACAATATAGCACCAATACCTCACTTAAACATTAAAAAAAGCAAAAATTAGATTTTGGTCTTCTCAACCTAACCAAGCCGAAACCCCATCTACAAGATCTGAAAATGTATTTCTCAAAAGGACTAAATATTGCATTCAACCAATAGAATTAAATGAAATTCAAAATAAAGCCTTACACCTCCATTATTATCTCTACTACCTTTCTTCCTATAAAAACAAGACTTAAGCCACCCCTTCCCTTCTTGATATTTTCAGCCAGAGAGAGAGAGAGAGAGATTTGAGTGCTATAGTTGTTCTTCAAGTTTGGGAGAGAAAGAAGGAGAAACAAGATGAAAAAGAAGGAAGGAATCCAAGGAAGCTATGAGGGTCTCTAAAGCCAAGCTCTACCCACCTTCCACCATACCAAGTCTTTCTAAGGTAAGAAAATACTTCAAATTTTTTTGATTAAACTCTTCTCAAACTTCTCTCAACCCATCTCTTAAAGCACAATCAAGAATAAGAACCAAACCATGAACTAGAAAGACGTCATCCTAAGAAATAGGGATTGTTGAGTGTTTTTATGAAATGATATGTGTTTGTGTGTTGCTACCTATATGTTTTATGATTTTTGTGAGTTTTGTAGTTTTGATACATAAGTGTATAACCCATTCATGCAAAGAAAATGAACCAAAACTTGACATACAAAGTGCTAGGTGGCGAGAACATAACTAGACTTGAGATTTGTGGTTTTTGAGCTCTCTGTCCTAATATTTAAAACATCATAACTAAATCTAGAAAAATGATATGAGTGTGTTCATTATATCCAGGCCTAAGTTTTTATGTTATCTTTCATCTAAATTTTGTTTGAACTTATTTGACTGGGTAGAACAAGATATAGCCTTTCTACCAAAACATGTCGTTTTCAAACCAATCTGTGTTGCAGAGCCCAAAACTCATTTTCAAACATGAACTGAGCTTAAGTGTCTTCATGAAAGTTGTAGCTAACATGGTTGTCTATCTACCCAACAAACATGAGCCCTATATGGTGATTTTGGAATGGTTAAATAATCTCTGAAACTCTCTGTTTATGTGCAGTGATTTAAAGAACCTTCTATCATACATTTTTGTGCAACCTAAAACTTCTATTTTTAATGATCTTCTTGAAATGTGGTCTTCTTGAAAAGTGTTAGGGACATTGTTACCTAGTTTCTATCTAAAATTCAGATCTAAAAGCCTCTGTATGATATCCAAAATGAATTTTAAACTTTCTGTTAAAAACCAACTCTGTTGAATGTTTGACGCCTCCTGAACACATTTTATAAATTGAGTTATTTCTCTAACATTTTCTTAAACACTACATTGAGCACTCTTCATGAGAGGACATCTTGAACTAGAACGTATCCAAAATTTATCTTGGTAGAACCTGTTTTGATGCTGCGAAACCGAGATCAACAGAGACCCATTATCAGTAAATTTTCTAAATAGTGTTGAATCGTTTTCATTTGTGAGGGTTAAATCACTTAGTTATCTTAGGATTGAGTCTTAATGTTTAATATAAGAGTTGTAGAGTATATTGCTATCTATAATCTGGCAAAAAACCAGAACCTAAATCAAAATTTAAGTACCTCAAAATGCTGCTATAGTATACAAATAAGTGATTGTAAGATAACTAATAATTGGTTAAGTGTATACTGAAGCATGTTTATGTTGTATGCCATGATTTATATGTTTTATTTGATTTAAATTAGATGAATAATACTTTAATGTAACTATATGATGAGACATGACCATGCCAATGGATTAAAATCATATTTTAAAAGTTATACTTCATGCTTTATCTTGTTGTACCTTATGCTATGTTTGTTTATACATTGCCATGTTTAGTGTTATGCCATGCTCTAAGTACTTGTACTTTTAGACATATGTCGTACCATCTTGTGCATTGTCATTATTACATTCATAATACGTTAGAGTCCATCTTGTATATACCGTTGTGGGTTTGGGAATGCTGGAGTTATCATTTCTTCGATTCTAAGTCTAGGGCGTCCCTGGTTGCCGATTTTATGAAATGTTTTGGGATATATTTTCTCTGAACACTCTGGTTACATCCCTAGTGTATGAAAATTATTGTGATGGAAATTGTTAGGTACCATGGGTTCGTCGCTAGCATTCTGATTTTCGTAACTTAGACTTTAGGTTGACACCAACGCGGGCATCTCAGATCTTAAGGTGGGTTGAACTGGATATATATGTTTTGATCGATCATTGAAATTTTGGTTGGCCCGGAGAACGTGGCTTGCCCCCACGCCGTTACCATTAAGTAAAACAGTTGTGGCATGAAGCCCGACAACATGGTTACTATTCACAACGAGGCCTGATGATGGCTTTAGTGATCAACTGCTCAAAAAGTCTACTCTTGTAATTCCTGGCGTGGAATTCATGTTGTGTTTCCTAGTGTATATTGGATTGGGCATTTAAAATGCATTTATCATCACGTTCCTTGCATGATTAGTCATTTACCTGCTTACCATGTTGTATACTTCAAATTTGCATGTCTCATTGATTTACAAATGCTTAAAGTGCTGTATGAAATGTGTTGTGGTGAATTATGTGCCATGAGATTTGTTTAAGTGTTTGGAATGTTTTCTTTTGGGCTTTGGCTCATGCCTTCGTGCCACAGGTGAGGAGGAAATATTTGACTAAAAGATCCCCTATGAAGAAGGATATGACCACCAGGGTGAATTCCTAAAGCAAGTGGATCCCAATCAAGCTTAAATGAACGATAAAGTCATATTTTTGTTTCTTTTGTTTAGTTTTCAAGCGTTTAACGTAATTTTGTAATTTTTTTATGAAACTGTAAACACTTAGGTATCTTTTGGCTGGTGTTGAACCTTTAATGATGTAATATTATAATGCATATCTATGAATGAATAGTTAGAATATTCTTTTATTTATACTTATGTATGTTCTGACATGCCTGAAAACCAGGGTGTCACACAACGGTAAAGGGACAAGCTCTTACTGACTTTGTGGTAGAGTTTACCGGCAGAACAGACAAGAGAAATACGGATATAGGGTCATCAGACTCTCCTATGTTAGGGTTGGTATATTGAAAACTATATTTTTAGTATTTTATTTTATTTTAATAAAATTAATTTTTTATTTTATGAGAATTTTTATGAGTAATGTATGTATATTATTTCTTTGTTATACATGGATATCCGATACTCTGTATAGTATTTGATCTAGTTTGTAGAGTACAAGTTGCACACAAAAGATTAGATTTTAGGTTCTTGCAGAATATAAGTTTTATGTTCGCAGTTTAGATGGAAATGGACATACCATCGGTACGACTGTGGTACAGAGTTTTAGTATGCCTATTTTGGTTACGGAAAATAGATAATAACGTCGTCTATTGTTCCAACTCTCTATGCCAGTACACTTTATATGTATTGAACGGGACATTTGAGATAATTAATTTTATACTAACTATATATATAAATTAATTCACACTCCAAGATTATTATGAATAGTGCTTATCCTTTTAATCCTGAAATAATTATTAATTTGTATATATTTAATATTTGTTGTTTTGATTCATTAGAGGGTGCGATCTTATATGGGTCTATATTCATATTGAGTTAGATAGGAGTATTATTTATATGGTAAATATTAATTATTGACGGAATCCATGTCCCGAAAGATCGGGATTGACAATACCCCATTAAGAATGTTTATAAGTTTTGACCAGACCAAATCTTACAGGTGGATTTAATTATCCGGCGGTCAAATAAGTTAAGAAGAAGGGCATAAAGAATATCATGATGCCGATTAAATTAAATTGTCAATAATTAAATTTAATTGGCGGGTATCGAAAGTTTTAATGTGGGGAGAAATGGTAAGTATTTAATAACATAAGCTCAATGCAAGAAGGTTTTGAGATTATGGGTCAGAGTGCAATAATAGTTCTTTAATGGTGTGAATTTTAATTCAATATTTTATAGAAATTGCAGAAACCGCTGCGTCTTTCCATAATTGCAGAAACAGCTGGTAGGTATCTGTGTTCTACTGAAAATCTTACTCATAATTACTCCTCAGGTCCTTGCTGTAATCCTATATATATGCAGGTAGGTTGAACCAGTTTGATATCTCATATACCGTATATCATATTTTTTGTCTTTCAAGAAGAA
Organism: Heliamphora exappendiculata; assembly: GCA_034768845.1. Lineage (NCBI taxonomy): Eukaryota > Viridiplantae > Streptophyta > Magnoliopsida > Ericales > Sarraceniaceae > Heliamphora > Heliamphora exappendiculata. The sequence goes on along the minus strand of JAOTRH010472574.1, from coordinate 13,844 downwards.
AGGTATCGGGGTTCTACCGGTACGAGTTCTCGATAGTCCGTAGCCCACACTACGTTCGAGGATCGCATACGAAAATACGGTAGAAGATTTGACAAGAGCTTCAACTCAGAATCAAATCGTAGTTGAAGAATCGATCGAGAAAAGGTATTCTTCTAAATTAACTTTGGTTGCACGAGTTTTATTTTGATCATTCGTCGTTAAAAATTTTATCTGGAACCTGTTTCGGCATTTGTCAGTCCAGTTAATTTTTAACCGAGAATCGTTTACAAAAACAATGATCTTGGTAGTATTGCTTCCAACAAATTGGTATCAGAGCCGTTTTGTTTTTTGTTTGCGATTATCGAGGCTGTGTAGTTTTAGAACTGTTGCTAACTTTGTTTTGCAGGCGTTTTAATTCCGATTTTGTGATCATCCTTTATTTTTATGGGTGATTAAATGCGTAGATAATAATTTATTTATTTTTAATAACAGGAGTTGATCATGATAAATTAATTGATTGTGAACTCTACGGAGGTATAGGATCAATGTAAAAATTATTATTTTTTGATTTCTCTTTTTTTTTTAATTTTATATAATCGAAAATAATTTAAAAAAATGAAGAACAAGTGTAGAAGAAACTGTTGAAGAACACGCTTTTGGATCATGGCCTTGGGAATCATGGCTTTGGGAATCATGGATTAAGCAGCCGTTCTTTAATTTTTTTTTGGTTGTTAAAATTAAAAAAAAAAAGGATGAAAAGTTCAGCTTTTCCTTGCAAAAGGCGCCGGTTCCGAACTGCTTCAACAAACCGCAAGCAAGCAACGTCCAAAAGCAGCGCCAGTGAGCGCCAAACACAGCGCACTGTAGTGTTTTTCCAACGTAGCAGTAAGGCCAGCGGTTTTCTAGGCAATTGGCTACAGGTTTCCACATAAGCAATTGGCTACAGAGGCAGCGCCGGATTCCAAAACCACAAAACAGTGGTTTTTCCAAGTGCCTAAGCACAACAGTGGTCTATTTTGGAGCACAGCGCACAGCACAAATTTTGGCGGTTTCCAGCACTATTTCAGCGCTGTTTAATCAGCACGCAGCAGGTTTTTAATCCCAGCACTGTTTCGGTGCTGAAAAAGTGGCACTATTCCCAAAACAGTGATCTCCAACTCAGCAAGCGATTTTCGCGAAGCAGTAGTTTTTAATTCCAAACTGTGATCAAGCGAAGCTGTTTGCCAAACACAGCACCACCGGATTCTCAACACAACAAGTGTTTTTATCCAACACTGAAACCGCAGCAATTGCAGCGGCAAAATTCCAGAAGCAGTAGCGGTCTCCAACGATGTTTCGGTGCATGTAATTTGGGATTTTCCTAAAATCATTATCATAATTTTAGTTGCAGTTTATCTTTTAAAATAGGAGATTGAAACTTTTTAGAGTTTTAATTCGATCATAAAATCGAAATATTTTTATTATATCTTGCATTTAATTTATTAATTGCGTGGATGACATATATACTGGTTTTATTTATCTTGTTAATTTAATTAATTCAAATATTCAGTTTTAATTAAAATATTTTATAATGAAAAATAAAATAAAATTTATTTTAATTAATCAATTTTAATTAAATGAAAAAATTTTAGATATTTTATTTTTTTATAAAATATCACGTTTAAGATATTTTTTTTAATCGAATATCTTAGAAAATTGTGAAAATTAATTTTGGATTTTAAATTAATTAAATAAAAAAATATTTAATCGAAATAAATTATTATTTTTTAAAAATTATAAAATAAAAAATAAAATAAATAAATGTATTTAATCACTACCTTAACTGAAAAGTTAAAAGAAAAACTATGCATTTATTCAATTTTATTTATTACGCATTTAAACACGAAAAGATGGTTTGATAAATCAAAATCTTTAGAATCGTGTACACAGAAAGATGTTTGATTCTTTCAGATCATGTGATTTTCAAAATTAATAAATTTATTTTAATTCAATGGATTTTTATAATCCTAAAAAATATTTTAAAAATCTAATTAGGAGAGTAAAATTATTCACAGATAAATTTCGCGGTCTCTATCGCCAGTTTATAGGCGATGCAATTAAGCCCTACATGTCGGCAGTAAGGCCTTCATCCCCAATAGACAGATTAATAGCGGTATTGCCGGTACATATTAGGGTTGGTATACTAAAAATTATATTTTTAGTATTTAATTTTATTTTAATAAAATTAATTTTTATTTTATGAGAATCTTCATGAACAATGTATGTGCATCATTTCTTTAATGTTATGTATAGATATTCTTTATTATATATAGTATTTTATCTAGTATGTAGAGTATGACTTGCACACAGAAGATTAGAATTTAGATTCTTGCAGAATATAAGTTATATGTTCACAATTTAGATGAAAATAGACATCAATCGGTACGACTGTAATACAGAGTTTTCGTAGGCCTATCTTGGTTACGGAAAATAAATAATAGCGTCGTCTAATATTTCGATTCTCTGTGCTAGTATACTTTCTGTGTATTGAACGAGACACATTGGGGTAATTAATTTTATACTGACTATATAAATTAATTCACACTCCAAAGTTATTATGAACAGTGCTTATACTCTTAATCCTGAAATAATTATTAATTTGCGTATATTTAATTTTTATTGTTTTGATTCATTGGAGAGTACAATCTTATATGGGTTTATATTCTCGGTGAGTTGGATAACGTTATTATTTATATGGTGAATATTAATTATTGACGAAATCCACATCTCGAATGATCGAGATTGACACTACCCTTATATAGAAACTTATGAATTTGACCGGGCCAAACCCTGTAGGTAGATTTAATTATCTGGCGGTCAAATAAGTTAAGCAAAAATGTTTAAGGAATTATAAGATGCCGATTAAATTAAATTGTCAGTAATTAAATTTAATTGGCGAGTATCAAGAGTCTTAACGTGAGGAGAAATGCTAAGCATTTAATAACAGAGCTCAATGCAAGAAGATCTTGAGATTATGTGTCAGAGTGCAATTATAGTTCTTTAGTAGTGTGAATTGCAATTCAGTATTTTATAGAAATTACAGAGATCGTTGCTAGTTTTTTATAATTGCAGATACCTAGAGGGAGAGTGCACCGATTGTAGTGGGCACGCTAGAGGATTCATATGTGCAGGACCGGCAGCAGCATCATGCGGTTCAGACTTCCCGAATGGCAGGTGAGAGTACATCAGTTCAGTCGGTGCGGCAACAACAACACCGAGTTCTAGTAGACAGGACAGAGTGGGATTACCCTGAGCGTATTCCCTCATAGCTTCCAGGGCACCGGTCATGCCAGATGATGTAGATATGCCTTCAACGAGCAGAGGTACTTTCTGAGTCTACAGGCTTTGGGCCAGTTTCCTTGTTGCATCTATTTGGGGAGTTGATGATAGATTTCATGGATGATGTGTTGTGTTGAGGCAGTGGCTGGTGATGATGTGAGGTTGGGGTGAGTTGTAGATCCCGAGTCTTTAAGATAGTTGGCCATTGTTTAGGATGCCTGACCATGTTTGACTATATCCTAGGAATGGTTTGGCTAACCATCTCGTATGCCTGTATCGATTACGATCGACGGTTTGTTGTATTGACCTTGAGTTGAATTTCGGGGGTGAAATTCCTTTAAGGGGGTAGAGTTGTGAGACCCTGACCCATTTTCTTTTTTGGCGTTTTCGAACGCGCATTATGTATTTTTGTTTGAGCATGTTTTTACTGCTTTTGATGCATGATCGGGTTTAGATATGCATGCGGGGTAGGTTCTCCGGGCGGTGAGCCGTTGTGGCGCAAATTTCAAAAATTCAAAAAAAAAAGATATTTTGGAGATCTATAAATATCTCGAGTTAGCTATTTCATAAAGATAATTTTTAAAACTTTTGCAACAAGCTTCCCCTTTTTTCTCTACCTTCTCTCTAAGTTCTCGGGGGGTCGGGGCTCGATTTTCAATGATCCAATAGCGGATCCTTTCTTTTGGCACGGTGGGCTACGCAATCATCTGGTTAGATTTTGATTCCAGCGAGGCTCGATTTTACACGTGGTTTGAGATGTCGAGTTTTTAACTCACCGAGGTAGGATTCTAGACTTATATGTTTTATAAGGGTGCTATGGGTAATTGGGTGTCTTTTTACCGGTTGGTTTGCTGTAGATCTGAGTTTGTATTAAGTTGGGTTTTTAGGCTAAAAAGCTGTTTATCACCGATTTCGTGGATGGAATCAGGTGTCGAGAGTTTCTTTTGAGGTCTTGGTGTTAGGCCTAGGCGTGTGGGTGTTCACGGGTGTTGATTTGGAGTTTGGAGGTTTCGATTTGAGGTTTGGAGGGCTGAACCCGTAGCTTAGAATCAAGTTCTGTCGAGGTTCGGTCGACTGACCCATGGGGTTCATTCGACTGAAGCTTGGATCTTGGGTTCGGTCGACTGAACCATTGGGTTCGGTCGACTAAAGCTTGGATCTTGGGTTTGGTCGACTGTACCGTGTGTTTTGGCGTTTTGTGAGATTCCAGTAGGGTGTTCGGTTGACTAGAGGTGGGGTTCGATCGACTAAAGTTTTGGGCTGCTGGTTTTGTGATTTTGGTTTGGTTTTTGGTTTTTAATTGGTGTTCTTTGGTATTCAATTGATTAATTTATGGGAATTAGTTGATTCGAATACCTTTGGATTCCTTTTGGGGTTCAATTGGTTGTGTCGTGGTTTCGGGGGTCGTGTGGTAATCTCATGTGTTCGTGTTGATGCCATCCTCGGGGATGATGCGTTGGTGAGATGTGGGTGTTTGTTATGCGTTGAGTGTTTGGGCTCATGGTTCCTTTCGGGAAAGGGTCTTGGGTTGTAAACCGTGAGACTTTTGGGTTTTTAGTTGGCCTTTGGTCTAGGCTTGGTTGTTATATGCGGTTATGTGCTTTTATAACGGGCTTATGCATGTTATAACTGTAATTTATTCATGCATGTATTATGTAATGTGATTTACATGGCTTTCGATGGAGTTATGTGTAATGTGGTTTGACCCTAAGTTTTATAGGCATGTGGATGTGGAATCTGAGGAATGAATGCATGTAGTGCATGTTGCATGGGTGCAGGTTTATGTGAGTCGCGTGTGTAGCATGTGACATGATTTATGGTACGTAGTGATAGTACGTGGTTTTATGCATTTAAATCCTGAGTAGGTTATGCATAGGTGTATGGAATGAGATAGATGCTTATGTTAGCTCTGGCTGACGGTGATTACGTTAGGGTTACGACCCTTCGGTTAAAGTCCGTAAAGATGTGTTCAATAGGGCTACGGTCCCTCGGTGAAAGTCCGTAAAGATGCATTGACGGGGGCTACGGTCCATCGGTGAAAATCCAAGAACATACATGGATTGCATGAACTGCATAATGGGACAGATAGACCAGTTTTCAAATTATTTTAAGAGTCGTGTGAATCGCAATCTAGAAATCGTTTTCAAACTATTTTTACAAGGCTCCTGTGAGTGAGTCTAATAATGGTTTGTATCCTCAGTTTCCTTTACATGTGAAAATTGTTTTAAAGGCTTGAAAGAGAGTCTGAAACCGCATTTCGATTTTCTAGCATGTTTTGTTTATATTGCATGCTTGTCTAGTTTCTACTGAGCCTTGGCTCATGGTGTGGGATAAAATATTTTTAGTTACCGATCATGCACGCTGATTCAGGGTTGCTGGTTAGAGGTAGAAGAGTTATAATCTTTCTTTTTTTCTTTATGTATTATGTATGCTTAATACATGTTTCTCAGCATTGGAGCCTTGTAATGTATTCCGTTTGACATTTATATACAATGCATGTATGATTTTTTTAGAGTGTATTCTCGGGTTTGGTGTATGTTTGGTTGTTTCTGGGTATTTTACGTGGCCCGAAATTTGGGGCGTGACAAAGAAAAAGCTTCTAGTGCCTAACTCCGGCTAGGACTTTTGGAGCCTAGCTCGAGTTAGGGATTATGATTAGTGTCTAGCTAAATTTGGGCTTCTGGTGCCTAACTCGTGCTAAGACTTTTGGTGCCTAGCTCAAGTTAGGGCTTTTGATTAGCGTCTAGCTAAGCTAGGGCTTCAGGTGCCTAGCTCGAGCAAGGGTTTGCTGTCCCTAGCTCGAGCTAGCTGTCCCTAGCTTGAGCTAGGGCTTTTTATTAGCGCTTAACCAAGCTAGGGCTTCAGGTACCTAGTTCGAACTAGGGCTTCCTGTGCCTAGCTGGAGTTAGGGCTTTTGATTAGTACCTAGCCAAGCTAGGGCTTCTGGTGCCTACCTTGAGCTAGGGCTTCTGGTGCTTAGCTCTTCTGGTGCCTAGCTCAAGCTAAGACTTTTAACTCCTAACTCCAGCTAGGGATTTTGGTGCCTAACTTAAGCTAGGGCTTCTGGTGCCTAGTAGCAATTTATTCAAACCGACTAGGACTTTTGTTGTCTCAACCGAGCTAGGACTTTCGTGCCCAATAGTGATTTTTTCAAACTGACTAGGACTTTTGTTGCCTCAACGGAGCTAGGATTTTTAGTTCTCTACTTAGAAGAGAGCTTTGTGGTGATTTTCATCAAGACAACTAGGACTTTTTGTGCCTCAGCCGAGTTAGGACTTTGGTGCCTAATAGCAATTGTTTTAAATCGACTAGGACTTTTGATGTGTCAACCAAGCTAGGAGTTTTGTGCCCAGTAGTGACCTTTTTAGATCAACTGGGTCTTCGTTGCCTAGTCGAGTTAGGTTTTGTTATGGTATAATCTGGATCGTGCTCTAAGAATCCAAAAAAAGATCTTTCATTAATTTCCTAAAAAAAGGTTTTATAATTCCCTCTTTAATGATAAAATTTCCTTAGGTTTTAGGCATTCCAAGGACTTGGGACTAGCTTCCCTTCCATATCAGCATCGATGAAGGTCACATTTTTTGTTGAGTACTTGCTACTTGGCTTCTTCCTCTTGCTCGGGTCCATTTGTCCGAGCTGGGTTTGCATCACCTCTCTTTTATGGCGGCTTCCTGACTGCTACTCCTTATCTCATCCGCTGTCCCAACCTTGTAGCTATTTTCCTCTAGAGCTCAGCCACCTCTTATAGAGCTCAGCCTGCTTAGGCCGAGCATGAGCAATGTTATAGATGTGGTTCTCTAGAGATCGGCCACTTTCTCTGCTTGGGCTGTGGCCACCTGCTCTGCTTGGCCGCGGCCTGTTGCTCCACCCTAGTCTTTTCTTTGTCGATGATCTACTCGAGGTGTTTAGCCTTTACTTGATCTTCGAGAAACTTCCTGAATTATTTGTAATTCTCCGTTATGTGTCAATGATCTTTGTGATGGGAGTAGCGCATTTTATCATTCATTTTGCTTGGGTCCCCGAGCATCTTCGGAGGCCAAAACAATCATGGCTTGTTCTTGATCTGGGGAAGGAGTTTGTAGATGGGTTCCTTGAACACTGTGTTGGCCACTTCATAGTTGGTCTCAGACTCTTCTCAATCTCTTTCCCTTCTAGGGTTCTTCCTGACCTTGCCTTCCTTCCTCTCAGCTCGGGTTTCATTTTGGGTTGCATGTGCAGGCACCTCATTGGCTGCTTCTCCCATATCCTCTTCCACCTTCACATACTACTTAATCCTTAGCATTAACACGACCATGCCTTGGGCTGGCCTCTTGGTCAGGGAGCGCCTTAGTTTGTGGGTTTTGCCCAACCCAAGCTTGAACGACGTACAGCGAGTTGCTCGTTGCAGTCGCCAAAATCGTTGAATGTCTCCTAAAAGCGCCAAGCATATGACCTTAGGGTCTCGCTCTCCGTCTTCTTGAGATTGAGCAGGGAGTCAACCTCCCTTGGTTGTCTACTATTGGTTATGAACCTTGTCGCAAACAGCTCGGTCAACTATTTTCAGCTCCCAACCGACCCAGTCAGCAACTTTAAAACCACCACAATGCTACCTTGCCCAAGCTAGAGGGGAATATCATGTATATGAGGGCGTCATTCCTATTCCAAAGGGCCATCATTTGTCTGAAATGTCTTATGTGACCCATAGGGTCTGCCTTTCCGTCGTAGATGTTGAACTTTGGTGATTGAAACTTCTTGGGCGGGTCTGCCCTGCTACTTCCCTTGTGAAGGGGGAAGTCGATATTTGCTCCAGCGCCCTCCGTGTAACATCCTTAGCTAATCTTCCTGAGGGTGGCTGTAGCCTCCTTTCGAGTTGAAGGTGGAGCTACTACTTCAGGTTTTCCTTCTCGTCATTGCACTGGAGCTTCTACGCAGTCTTGTATTGCCCTACTCTTAGGTGTACCGTTGGTGCATGAGTGTTACTAAAGGTTTGTGTCTGGTCTTGCCTCCTCTTCTTTGAGCCTAAGACACGGCTCCTGTCTAGGGGCACATCTCACTACTCAAGCGGAGGCTCCCTTCTTCTCTAACTTCTACTGGCTTAAGGACGGTCGAGGTGCACCCTTGGATCTTGGCCAGATCGCTGCTGGTTTGGTCATACCTCCGATGAATGCTTCCAGTCCACGCGAACCCTTACCTCACGTAGCTCCCACTGGAGCCTAACTAGTTGCTGGTCATGCCTGTCTAGTTCATCCTGGTACTGCTCCGTTACCTGCTGCTGCAAGTAGCATCGTAGGTAGTCTCCTTCAGATGGTGTGGTTTCATGGGAGCTACCTGCATGGGTTAGCTCTCTTATTCGATTCACCCTTGATCCTCCAACATAGATTTCAGAGTGAATGAGGTGCCTTCTTCGATGGTGGCCCCTTTGATTGTGAGTTGAACGCAACACTTGTGCACATGGTGCATGTTGCTCTCTCAACTCTTCGTAGGCATGGTTGAACCATCTAACTATGAAGGCGTTCTTTCTAAATTTTCCACAAATGGTGCCAAATTATAGAGGATTAAGCTAAGGATCTACATAATTCATCCAAGCTGGCTGAATAGTCTAGGGTGCATTCACATATGCCTACATAAGAAGGGGGTGAGATACCCGCCAGTGACTATTACCAATGGGCCCTCTGATGACGAAGTTAGGCAAAACTTTAGAGAGAGAAAGTTTGAGAGAACAATTTAACAAAGTTTTTACTTAAAAAAAATAGAGTGCATACCATTGCCTTCTAGTTTATTGGCTATTTCTAGGTGAAAATATACTTGACCCACTATTGGGGTTCGACCCGCTCTGAGCAGGTTGGGTTGTCCTCTCTCTTATCAAGACACAACTGTCATCATGATAGTGACTTGTCACAACTACCACCGTTTCATGTCTTTCTGCAAGTTCCCTTTATCATGTCAGGTGGCTTATATGCCTCAAGTCCTTATTTGGGGTAGGTCAACCTTCTTTGACACTCGGACTTAGGATTGGTTCAACTGCCACTGTCCTCTTATCATAAGTACCAACTATTGATAAGCGTATCATGGGCACAAATACCCATATATTGGGCCCTAAGCTCAATTTTTGAGGTCTTTCAACACCTGTTGCTCTGCCACCTTTTCTATAGCTCGTCTAGCTCAAGTCAAGTATGTCCTTCTTAAGCCGACCATGAACAACCTTATAGCTGTCGTCCTCTAGAGCTCGGCTACTTCTTCTAGTGCTCGGCCTGATCAGGCATAGCATGTCCTGCTTAGCCCTAGCATGTCCTACTCAGGCCAAGCACATCCTTCTCAGCCTAGCATGTCATGCTCAGGCCGATCATGTCATGCCCAGGCCGACCATGAGCAACCTTATACGAGGTAAAGAATGATGACCAAGAGCTCTAGTGATGTCGTGTCACGCCCCCAACTCTGAGGCACGCAATCCCCACATGATAACTCATTTGTCCTATAACCAAAACTTCTTTAATGATATTCTCTTGAATTTAGTTTGTTATAGGTTGTCACTTATCTCAAAATCTAAAATATTCTAAGTATATCTTCTAAAAATTTTAGCAGAGTATTCTATGTTTTTCAGACTATCCCAAAATTTTGTAAACTTTCCAAACCCAAATAATAAGATATACATAGGCACCGCTTGAATCTCAAGTCAAAAAATCCAGTCAAAATTATTTATTAAATGGAAGTCTACAAATATTCAGAAACATACATGCATCACAATCATGTATTATACATTTAAGACTTATTTATTTATCATAATTATTACAGTTATCCATGAGATACTCTTCTTTTCCTTAAAATATCACTACATATATATAATTCTCGCGTTTATTTAACAGTCTCCCACCATCTTTACAAATTACAAAACAATGATACACAATTTTGAATTTACAAACATAAACATAAACAAAAATGTCCCTCATTCTCTATCAAAATTCTACCCATAATCAATCACCATCCCGTACTTCATCCTTTTCATTAGAACCTGTAAAAAAAATGTAATTCAACATGCGTGAACCAAAACTCGTAGGATAAAGACTAAAAATGGTATTATGCATGATATGTGAAGTGTGAGTGTGTGAATGCTAGTATTCAAATAAGCAAGTTCTCATGTACATATATAATAATTTTCACCCACTCACATTTGAGTTAAAATTATAATCAATTCTCATTAATTTTCCATCTTAACATAATAAGATATATTTTAATCTCCACTTATAATTCAAGGTTTCAAGTGTATCATATGTTCCATTCTTACTAGTTCACATCCAATTTGTCTCAATTACATATTTCAATACCAAAGTCTTTAAGTGTCATCTATTTCATTTATTTCATTCACATCCATTTCGCTTTCATATTTCCTTCATTATCTAAATTCGTTCATTTTATTCATTAAGTTCTGAGTCAACGCCGGGTGCAGCTTATAGAGACCCGTGACTATTACTATCCATCCGGCTATGCAAAGCCCGAAGGATAACAGCCCGCTCTATAACTCACCAAGAGAAACATCTCTTTTCAGTTTCCCAGAGGAACGCCAATGGGTAGGCAACCCGTGCACACTTTTTCGGGGACTAACCAGATGAGTAGGTCATCCTACTTGCGCAAGTTTTTGGACGTTCACCGCGGAGTTAGTCAAGCCCATCTTATCACATCAATCGAACAACCGTTGGTTCCCATTTCAAATTAATAATCTCGTTCTCTTCTAGTAAACTATGGATTCAATCACGACTTCTTTTTAGTTCGTCTCATCAAACATACCACATTTCCTCATCATTGTGTATAACCAATTTATATCTCAAACTCAAATATGAACCAATTCTAATTTTCACAGTTTAATTATAAATTTTGCTACTCCTTAGTAATTCACCAAGTTTTAAGTTAAAATCTAAAGATTATCCAATTAAATTCCTTTATACGAGGATTAAACATAATCATAATCACTTCATGTACTAAAACTCACAATGTAAGTTAACCTCCTGTTTTCATATGACAAACTCATGAGCTTATTCAAATTCATAACTCAATAATCTGCATGCCGGAATATCCAACACTAAGACCCAATCCATTTATTCACTATCATTCTTCATGAATTTAGTGTATTACACATAATTAGTTATTAAGGCTTATACATGCAATTTTCCATACCATGTGAACTAGTTAAGACCTCAATCCTCAAATCATAGGTTTTTAAGTTACATGGTTTAAACACATAATTATACGTTCCATGTACCAATACCTTGTACAATTTTCATGAGAAAAGGTCATCCATACTGAAGTTTGATTAAGTTGGGTGAAATCACAAGTGGGATATGGCATTTAACTCTATAAATCACCAACAAACAAATTACATCCATCTAACTACTAGTATTAAGTTTGAATTTTATAGAATCCATCAATCATCATAAACCCCAAATTCTACGACCTTTAATTTAGCTAAAATCATGATCAATCTCTGAGTAATTTAGGATACCATGAACTAATCAAATAGAATCTACACAAATCAAAACAAGATACCAAATTTCGTTTAAATCCTACCTCCTGAAACTCACAAGCTTCAATTTTTGCCAACATCCCAAACCTTAATTTTTGGTCCCTTCTTGGATTTGGATTCTAGAGGATCCAATGTGATGCTCTTGTTGCATGATTCTCAAATTATCAAGTTACAAAGTTTAAACAACTCATTATGTCTCTCATTTTTATCATTCCCTCAATCTACTATAAGCCCAAATCAACCAATAGACTTAGTTGTCTTGAAACCACAAACACAACTAAACCAACTTTAGTGTTCTTATATCAAGCTTCCCACCTCCTAGAATTTAATTGTAAATCCAATTTTGATCCACAACTTATTAATAGATGGCCCAAGTAACCCATTTGTTTTATCCATCTCCCCCAACCCGTGTGTTTAATACCTAATTTGGATCTATACACACTTCTCCCTAAGTCTTTAAACCAAACCAAAAATTCCTCAATTAATTCCTAATTTACAAACTGCAAGCTTCCACAACCATTAGGGGTTTCCATTTTATTTCTATACTAAAACCACTTTTAGCACCAATTCCATAAAGCCAGATCCAATAACCAAGGATGAAATTAGGCTTTTATCACAATTTGTCCAATCCATTAATTAACTATGGATTTAACTCTAAATTTATAAACTCTCAAGTCATGAGGTTTGAACAACTTATTAGTTATCCCAATTTTATCTTCCAACTCAATTGACATAGAATCAATTCCAATAACCACGAATGTAACTAGACATTTAAAAAGTATTTCAAACCTTTAAGTTAAACTATAGACTTATCTCAAATTCACAAATCTCCAAGTTAACTCATGCTTCATCAAGTTATCTAGCTTAATTACTTGGTTCAACAATTTATAATTTAGATACAAAATAAAAGAGCTTAGACCAATTAATTTTCTTCATTTTTCATAAATTCTTTACATTCCACAACTTAACTTGAGTCTCGTATACATAAATTCTCAAATCTTGAAACTAATATATGAATTCAACTTTTAATATGTGAATTAACAACTTACAAGGTTTCAACAACAAACTATTTGTTCCAATTCCACCATATTATTATATTCGGATACCATTACATTTATCTTACACCATGACATTCTTGCCAAAGCATGAGTGTAAATTCTTCAACTTCATATAAACAACTCAAAAATCAATCCTAATTGGTTAGACATCAATCCAAGTATTATATACATCATTAACTAGATTTAAACTCACTAATTAACTTACCTTCCATGATATTTATTTTTACCTCAACACCCACTTGGTTCTATATTCAAAATTTCTCAAATATCAAGTTAAAGTCACAAATTCAACTCTTTATTCACACATTTACAAATTACAAAAATTAAATACTCATTCAAGGGCTCCAATTTTGATCTTCCATCCAAACAATCTCAATAGTACCCCAATTTCATGCTCTTATCTCATTTAACTTGAAGCCAATCTCATTTAATTCCAACGTCAAATTAGTTTAAACCCACCATTTTGACTTTTTCATCATATAATTCGTACTCTAAAACAACCCAATTTTGGACTTTATATTTCAATTTTTAAATTTCATAAACTAGTGTTGAAAATCCTATTCAATAACCTCACTTTCATACAATACAATTATTGTTATGAATTCAACTTCGGAGTCCCAATTCCCACATACTACCATTAATTAGTTAGATTTTTAGTTAATTTCGTCAAAGATGTGGGGTTTTATGTACATTCAAATTAATCAACACAAACCTACTCACAATATCATATTTAATCTAAATTGGACCTTGTAAAAGCAAAATCCCCAAATTCAAAAACGCTAAATCACGCGGCTCTCATGAAATCTTGATTTTGCGAATTAATTGCGAAGCTCTCATTGTGTGATAATTGAATCTCGGTCGGCGTTGCTCCCTTTGACAAAGAAATCATTCGATTTTAGCAAGAGAGAGCGCAAGCCAAGCTCTCGGTCTCATCCGTGGAGGATGCTAAAAACGAAGAAGTAAGGGAAAAAAGGCGGGGGGGGGGGGGGGGGGGG